>PVJH01021823.1:0-37852 GCA_004026705.1 Nesogale talazaci
TTTGAATGACAGAGTGGCACCACGATCATTCCCTAGACAAAAATCCCTCGGCTTGGTCTGGGTGTCTTATGATGCTGAGAACCTCCACAGGGTCATTGCTGGTCAGAATGTTGGTCAATAGCCCCTTCAAGGGGAGGGCACGATGTGAGGGTTAGGAAAAGAAACAGAATCCAGTTGCTGGTACTTGGTCAATGCTGGGGTCATGTCATAGGAAGCATCAAAGGTTGTGAGGGGGGAAAGCAAAAACAAGAACTTAGGTAAACTTAGAAATGTCAACAGTTTTTCACACTGGAATTGTTATTTATCACTCGACTTCACAGATTACACAGGTACATGAAACTGACTCAAGGTAGGCAGCTCAGGTTTTGGTGGGGGTGATAAGCTCCGTGCCCCCGCCTTAGCTTCATGGGCAGGTGACCAAGCTCTCCCCAAATCCTCTGTGTTCAAGGGAAGACATTTGTATCATGCAAGTTGCATTTTCCTGTGAGAAATCAAGATGCCTCAGTACTTAAAACCCAACCAATCTCATAATGAAGCTACCTTCTGTATGTATCTAGGTGTGTATTCCATGATTTTCGACTTTATTCTGACATCAGCCCTCAGCTGAGATGCTCCATGCAGCACCTTTTCCCCAAAACAGCTAAGCTTTTCTTCCTCAAAGTCTTCTATTGACAGGCCTATTTTCTCTATGATACCCTAAACTCTCCGGCAATAAAATCCTATTGAGTTCATTCAGGATAACACATAGTGTCAGCATGAGTCAGACTCAATTGAAATTTTTTTTAAAGAGCAGACGTGGTGGACCAGGCAGTAGAATGGAATCATATGGAGACTCTGAACCTTAGCCAAGCTCTGTAGGTCTGTTTCATCTTGTCCATGGAGGAGAAAGACATCACAAGAAACCCTTTTCCAGTTCATCAGTTCAAGGGAGTCTATTGTTCCTGGTGGCTGTTCCTGCCAAAGAAGCTGTGAATGGAGAAGAGAGAGTGGAAGTACCAGCCGCCCTCAAGGTCTCAGAAATACAAGTGAACTCAGTGACTTGAACTGAGGAGTCTTGTAACTTCTTAAACATTCATTGACTTAACCATTCAGTCCTCCACATGGGAAATATCTGATGGAGTTTTGGAGCCCCGCCCCAAACCACATAAAGGAGTACCAGCTCTGATACCAATTAACCTGCAGAGGTCAATTAATCACACTGAGCCTCAGGCATAGCATCAGGACATGTCATTAGGACACACTCACTCCTTTGGATTTTATCAGCCTTGTGGGGGAAGGGGACAAGAAGTTGCACAGCCAAGTGAGTCCACCTGGAGAATTATGAAGAAGACTCAATTGGGGGGAACAAGGGATGCTGCATGGGAAAGCAAACTTGACACCAGGAATCCCTGTCATTTGGACAGTGTGGCCAGGCAGTAGAGTTTGGTTTAGCCGACTGAATCTGCTTTGCATTCCTTAGGGCCCCTGGTGGTGTAGTGGTTAGGAGTTGGGCTGAGGTCTGAATGATCAGTAGTTCAGAACCATCCACAGGTGCCCAGGAGAAAGCCTGGGTTTTCTGTTCCCATAAGCAGGTACCGCCCCAGACCCCACTGTGAGGTCATCATGAGGCAGCATTGACTGGATGGTGGCAGGGGCTTTGTTGAGATGTTTCCCTGGGCCCACATGCCCTGAGGGCTGTGGTTGGCCCTGGAGGTCACAGGGGATCCTCAAGACATTCTCTCAGAAACACTCAAAGTGACACAAAATGTGTTTGTCCATGAGTTAGGGACGAGATGAGCCAGCAAAGGGCCCTGCTGTGTCTTTCCAGAAGGGAGCATATCCTTTGGCGAATCTTCAGTTTGGGGCATCTGTCTTGGTGTCAGGCTGCCCTGGTGGGTAGGTTTCCATGTGCTTTATGGACCACTGCTGAGCAAGAAGGACTCGATCTGTTCCTTCTCATGTGATGCCCAGTGCCGAGATTTGCTCATCTCCTTGAAGATGGGAAGATGCCTCCCAGGGGCCACTCTCAGTGGCTGCTCTCTTCTGGCTGGCATGTGAACCACTGGTTCCTGCCAGAGAATTCTGTGGTGATGAGAACACTCATCTCCCTGCATGGGCACACGCCCGTGTGACTTGGAAAGAACAGCATGGTACCTAGCACACCACACCAAGAAGCAGGTGACAGCACTCCGTTCCTGTGAGTGTCATCACACCGGGGGAAGAAAGAGGGCTCTGAAGGCAATGGAGCCTGCAAAGCACACAGCAGGGCCCCCAGTCTGTGGTGAGGTCACTCCACAGCACGAGTTCATAAGGATCACAGCTCGCATGTGTGTCTTTGCTACTCCTGGTGCTCAGATGAGTCTAGGCAGCCTATGGAGTGTATGCACAGAAACAAACAAACACAAACAAATCAAACACCTCTGCGAGGGGACAAGAAGAAGAAGAAACTGAAGTTCTAAGCGTAGGTGCAATAGCACATGCTCAGGTTGAGAAAACTGCCACAGCGCACCTGAGATTTGGCCCTGGTTTGCCCAACAGCTGGTCCAGTGCTTGTTTGTTTGTTGTTGTTGTTGTTGTTGTTGTTTTATGTTAAGCACAACAGCTTCTCCTAAGAGCTCTGTTGGCATAATGTGCGGCTGTTAGCTACATGGTCCGCAGTTCAAACTTGCCAGCTTCTGCTTGGGAGAAATATGAGACATTCTACTTCTTCGAAGATGTATAGCCTCATAAACCTATACAGACAGTCCTTGCTCGAACCTACAGAGTCATCAAGAGTAGGAATCACAGCAGTGAGTCTTTGAGATTCCTTCGCATTGGGTCATCCTCTGAAGGGACAGATGGTTCACATGAAAACCCACTTCTCGATTCATGAAGGAGATGTGAGGCACACGATAGAGGCCAATATATGCCCTGTGACCCCCTTGTAGAGAAGGAAAACCTTGGTAGCAGTCAGCTCTGATGCCGAACAAGATTCTCCTCGCAAACACCACTGGACCTCGACTGAACAACTGCTAATACATCGTGGGACATTTTGTTTCCGTCACAAAGCAAGTCCTCTGTCCTTAGCAGGAGCTTATATTGCTGATCTTTTTAGCATGCATTGTTGTAGATACCCTTTTGGCACGGTGGGCTGGTGTTGCTCTGCTAACCTCAACAGAACTCAGCCTTGTCCCAGTCCTGGGCTCATCTCACGCTTGTTGCTGTGTTGGAACCCACCGTGGAAGTTCCCATGTCAAACCCCCCCCCCCACCACCACCACCACCAAGAGCCTTGCTTCCTCTCGCTGGCCCTCTGCTTTGCCAAGCATGATGCTCTTCAGGAGGGACCAGTCCTTCCTTATTATTTGTCCAAGGAGTATGAGGCAAAGTTTTTCCATCCTCCCTTCTATGGAAAACTCTATTTTTCCTTCTTCTAAGTCACATCTGTTCATTCTTCTTATAGTTCATTGTACTGTCAATATTCTTTGCCAGCACCCTACTTTTCATGTATTTATTTTTATCCTCACCTTAATTATTGTCCAGCTTTCACAAGCATATGGGGTAATTTTTGAAAATGGGGGGGGGTGGTGTTGGAATACTCACTGATAAAGATCCAAGTATCCAGCCATTTGGGAAACACAAACTTTCTCACAAATGGACCAACTAACCTCATGAAAGGATTCAAGTCATCAAGTCTTTCATCTTACTGGGTCCACCCTAAATGCCCATGGAAACAGCAGCTGTATCAAGAAATCAAACAATGGATTACAGTCAGGAAACTTGCTACAGAAGATCTCATTTATGAGTCAAAAAGTGATGATGTCACCTGGTGGAGTAAGGTGTGCTTGACCCAGAACAGGAGATTCTCAATTGCCTCATAACCCAGTGAAACCTAAACAATGAAGGAAGAAGATCAATACAATTACAACCTTGGAAGACCCATAAGGCTTTCATGTCTGTACCCTGCCCAAATTTTTCCATGTGGCAGGGCAGGTACACATTGATTGCTACCTGAAAAGTTCGTAGGTTGAACCCACCAACCATGCTGTGAAAGTAAGAGAAGGCTGTCTACGCCTGTCAAGATAGATCGACTGCTTTAAACACGCAAAAGGGCAGTTTTATTCTATCCTAGAAATTTGCTAAGATTCAGAACCTACTCCTGATTGGTGAATTTTATGAAGCCCTAAACAAGGCAAAGGAAATTTTCTAAATGATGGAACCCATTGGCAGGAAATCCAGATAGAGCCCAAATGAATGCATTGCCATGGAACTAATCATAAGGAAAACAAAGGGACTCAACCCAGAATTGTGATTGATACAGATCAATACACCACTGTCATGGGTAGACTCTAGATGCAGGGAAAGGACCAGGACCAGATGCATGTACAACCACAGATTTCCAAACAGATGATTGGTTCCAAGGACTATGACTCATGATCACGTGACCCAGGCCATAGCCATCAGGTCCTGAACTTAAGCACAGGCATGATGATAGAGGGTGAGGCATGAAGGAAAGCCCAGACATGTTCCCTGATTTTGTTTTTTTGCAGAACTGTGGATAAGACCTTCCCTGATCTGGCCCAGGAGTAGAATCTACTTTCAAACACATTCTGCCTTAGACCCAAGCTGTCCTGTCGCTGGTTGAATGGTCATAAGGAACTTAAACAAAGCACTCACTGTCATCAAGTTAATTTCGACTTCATGATCTCGAAGGATAGGCTAAAACTGTGCCTGTCAGTTCCCAAGATTTAACACTTTAGGGGAGTAAAAAGCTGTGTTTTTCTCCTGTGATCGGCTGGTGGTTTGAACTGCTGACCTTGAGGTTAGCAGCCTAATGGCATAACGATGATGCTACCAGGGAGAACGTGTGTCAAAATCCAAGATGGAACCATGAGTCCTGCTGTAGAGCTCAACTTTCCACAAACCAAGTGCTGTAGACTATAAGCTTGAAGACAGAGGAGGGGGACGGCTGTGTGGCCTGGACTAGGTTTCAACCTGGTCATCAGAGTGACAAGATAGACTGCAGAGAGGGACACACCATACAGAGAGACTCTGTGAAGGGTGTGTCTGTGATGCCTGGTAGATGGGAGCTCAAGTGACCAGGGGGCAGTTCAGGGAGCCTTCAGAAACATAGGTGGCCAGCAAATTGCCTTTATTTCTGTGTCCACAGGGCTGTGCATGAGGCCTGCATCACTGGGGATTTATTTGACACACACAAAAGTGAATTAAATTGGAAATCGGCACCGTGGTTTAGTGAGTGGAAACTTGGCCATACCTTGGCCATTTACATATTGAGCACTTTGGATAAAAGGGAGCCAGGCTTTTTCGCTCGGCAGGAAGTACAGATCCAAATTGTCCTCAAGCCCCTCAGAGAAGTCCATATATCACAGCATTCATCTGATCATAAAAAGGACCTTTAAACAAAGCGATTCTAAATGGAAGGCAGTTCCTTTGTATTACTTTCATTCCCAGCCTCTTCGTTTCCCCTCTGGCTGGGGACCAAGTCAGGAAAGAAAGCTTACAGAAAGTCCCCAGAGTCTTGGCTTCAGTTGCCTAGTCCCTAAGCCATGCAAGAGAGTAGGAAGCAACCTGTACTTCCTAAATCCCGACTAAGCCTCAACATCCAGCCAAGGATGGAAGGAGTCTCCTTCTGGATTGCCTAGACATTGGCTAAGCCTTCAGGGATGCTCTCATCCCAGTGGGGGGTTGTTCTGTAAAGCTCAGGTGAGAGATGAGGGAAAGTATGACCCAGCCCTTCTTGAGAGTGAGAAATAGACACAAGGATTGTGACCCCGGAGGAAAGAACAACTTCACCAGGACCTGGACTCCACCCAGAGCAGATTGCCAAGAACTGTAATTGCTTGAAATAGCCCAGGTATAGCTGCTTTTGTAAATGAGGTCCTGCACCAGGTACTACCTAGCATGTCCGCTGGGTCATGTCCCCCCAGCCCTGAATCCATCCTCATGTTGCAACTGCAGACACCAAGGTGGAAATCTATAAAGACAATGACCCCGCGTCTAAGAGCATGTGAGTTCCAGATGTGGAAATCAGAACCAATGCCCAAAGCCTGCACCCTCCCCTTTTGTTGTCCTTCACCCCAACATAGAGCCTAGAAGTGGCCCACAATAGTCATCCCAGAAACTTCTCCGAAGGCCGCTGCTGAGATCAGCTTTCATTTTTGAACATCTCAGGCAGAAAGTGAGAGTTTGCGCAGTCGCATCTAAGGAGCCAGATATGCTGAATTATACTCTCTTCTTCCTGACTACTCATGCGGCAGACAGCCGAGCCTTTCCAATTATTGCAAGGAGTCAGACTCTTTTGAGAAAATAAATAAATAAATCACATTCATTCCACATTGTTTAAGAGACGAAAAACAAGGACTGAGAGATTTTTTTTTTGAAATTTCAGCCTTATTAAAGATAAACACTGCAAAAGCAAACAAGGTCTTTTCAACTTCCCCAGTTGGGAAGCTGCTGAACCGGGTGGATAACTCCTAAAGGAACGTTGCAAAGTCCACGCACCTGATCTAAAGTGAAGTCAGCAGCACCCGGCCACCCCGTACGACAGCCACAGTAGTTCCACGCGTTATTGTGGTCCGGCTGCCTTCACGTGAGCCCCTGCACACAGCCACCCCGAGCAGGACTGAGTGAAGCACTGCCTGTTTCTGCACCGTGTTCACAGGGTTCTGTGTGATCCCGCTGTTGCCAGGCTTCTGTCCGTCCATCGCGTCTAACCTCTTCCTCTTCATTGCCACCTTTCCATTCCAGCGAACATCATGGCCTTTTTTAAGGACTGGTTTCTCCTGCTAACATGTGCACAGTTTGGGAGATGAAGTCTCTCACCACCATTGCCTCTAAGGAGCATCCTGGCTGTACTTTCTTGGAGACAGAGTTGTTCCCCTGGAAGGCCCTTTGAATAGCCTTCACCAGCACCGTGATTCAAATGAACGTTTCCCAGCCTTCTTTCTTCATTGTCAAGGTTTCACATCCATGTGAGGCCTGTGTTGGGGGCAGTTTAGCTCTCACGGGGTATCCTTGCTGGCAAACCACTTAAGAGAGGGCTTGTGCAGCAGCAAATGTACCCAGCATACTGATTCCCCAGGGGCACTCTCTGCTGACTGCGTCTTCCAGGAGCACTGATTGTGAACCCACGAAAAAGGAAATCCTTGAGACCTTCAGTCTAGTCTTTATCGATCATGATTTTGTCTATTGGTCTAGTTGTAAGGTTTCTTGTTTCTTTTCATTGATTTGTCTTTGATCTTCATAAACTAAATCTTTCAAAACATCTTCCAGGAAGTGTGTGCAAGCTGCCCTCCTATCACAGGCAGTTAATAAGTCTTTCCCCAATCCCAGAGCTCTGTACTTCTTCAGAGTCCAGTCTCTCAGACTGTTTTCTCAGCACAAAAATTGAATAGGTAGAGTGAGAGGATGCAACAGTGACACACACATTCCCTGATTTTAAGAAATCCTGTCTTCCTTGGTCCTGCTCCCTTAGTGCACATATAGGTTTCACATGAACACAATGAGGTGTTCTTAAATTTCCATTCTTCTCTGTATTATGTATAGTTCATTATGGTCCACACACAATCAAATATCCTAGTATAGTGAATAAGCCATAGGTACATATCTTTATGGTGTTTCTGCTTTTAGCCAAGATCCACTAACATTAGCAATGCTATTCTTGCTCCCCATCCTTTTCTGAATCCACTTTGAATTTCAAGCATCACCTTATAGATGTACAGCTGCATCCATTTTAAAATGATCTTTGACAAAATTCATAGGCATGTGATATTAAATGATGTTGTTTGACAATTCCACATTCTGCTGGGTCAAGTTTCTTGGAATAGGCACACATTGGGATCTTCCAGGCCATGCTGCCACATGAATTTCTTGGCAGAGAGGGGTGATGGCTTCCAGCATTGCATAGTTTTCTGAAACATTTTATTTGGTATTCAACCTACCCTGGAATTTTGATTTTGGTCAATTCCTTCAGTACCACTTGGATTTGATGGTCATCTGTTCACCTTTTAAAATAGTTAAATGTTGACCAATTCCTTTTGGTACAGTAACTGCATTTCTGTATTCCTTCCATCTTCTTTTGATGTGTTCTGTGTCACTCAATATCTTTCCACTGTATCTTTCAATATTGCAACTCAACATTTGATTTTTCTGCTTCTGATCTTTCAGCTTGAGCTATATTGAGCATGTTTTTCCTTCTGATTTTTTAACTCCTGATTTTTGTACATGTCGCTATAGTGTTTTATATTGTTTTCTGAAAATGCCTTTTAAACTTTTTTGTTCACCTCATTTACTTCCTCATTTCTTCCATCTATTTTAACTGCTCTAAATTTAAGAGCAATTTTTAGAATCTTGTCTGGGATCCTCTTTCATGTTTTCATTCTGCCTGATGATTTCTTAATGTGTGATATTTTAAAAACAGTTTTATTGGTATATAATTTACACATTATAAATTCAACCATCCAATCATATTGAAAAGAGTTGCACAATTTTTAACCACAATCAACTCCAGAATATCTTCTCATACTCATTGCTGTTAGCTCCCCATCTCCCCTCTATCTCCCCTGCCATGCCCCTAGGTAATTACCCACCCAGTGACTGACTCCAACAGTGTATCCGTCCTGCACTTTAAACACAGAAAACCACACAAGGCACAAACAAACACGTCCAAGAACAATAGCAATACACACCCAGATTTTAAAAACCTTACTCTAAAGGAAAGCGGGAAATATTAAAAACTGCATCAATTCCACACTGGATCAAAGGGAGAGCCAAGGATAAGGTATTACATTGTGTGGGCGTTTTAAGGCTAAGCTACAGCTCGTTTTCTCTCTGCTCATCAGTGTTCAATGCAGCAACTCTGTGCTTGAGATGGTTTCTATATCCAGGTGGGTTTTACACCAGATTGTATTTTGCCCCTCATTGACTGCTTTTAAACGCTATTCAATTTGAAGTTGCATATGACTGATTTCTGGACTATTCCATGTCTGTGCCCTGTCCTTGTTTGGTCTGATGATATTGAACTTCTCCAGCATCTCTTGCCACAGAGATGGTCAATTTGATTCTGTGCTCTGCATTTTTTGAGATTTGCTTGTCTAATTGCAGCTTATGTTGTTAAAAGGGATATTTGCAATGATAAAGTCTTGCAAAGTTCTATCATGCAATCCCCAGTTTCATTTCTATCATCTGTCATATTAGCAATTATTGATACTTATTCTCTGTTCCATTTGTATTCCATCTACCAATAATTATCATGACATCTTGGTTGGTTGTTAGGTTGGTGTCAGACTGGGGAGATTTTTTTTTTATCACTGGTTTAGTGTTTGGTGCATAAATTTCAATAGCAGTTTTGTTAACTGGCTATCCTTTGAGATACATAGATAATAGCCTAATAAAGACAGCATTGTGCTTCAATACAGATCCTGGAAGTTTCTTTGTATGATGACTGTCAAGTCATTCCTCTTGAATTTGCCATTCCCAGTATAGCAAACATGTGATTGTTTGAGCTAACGTGGCTGTGACCAGTCTATTTTGATGCACTGAAGTATAGGATATCCGTCAATCACCATGTGTTTCATTTCATTTTTGACAACTTCAAATATTCCTAGATTCAGACTCCATACTTTATGAATGCTAAGAGATGTTTGCAGCTGGGTTTTTTTTGGCCCCATTTTGAGTCATGCCCCAACAGGACCTGAAAGGTCTCAAGGCTTTCATCCATGTCATTAAGGCTGCCTCTACTTTGAAGAGGGAGCACATACCCCTCTGTGTATTTTGAGTGCCTTCTCACTTGAGGGTTGCATATATCAGATAATATTGAACTGCTATTCATGAGGTTGTCAGTGGCTAATCCCTCAGAAGTAGATACCTATTCTTTCTTCTACAGTCTGTTCTTAGCCCATTCATCATGAGTGACCCTACTGGCATTTGAAAAACTGATAGCATAGCTTCCAGTGTCACCGCAGCATACAACTCTGAGGTGGAATACACTTGCAGAGGAGTGGTGTGTTTCTGTGAATTAAACCCTTCGATTCACTCATATACTCACCCACGTATCCCATGAAGCCATTTCTAAGACTAGCCCCCATTGGTCACCCCAGATCCTTGGGCTTAGATAAGAACTTGCCCCTACTTGAAGTCTAGCATTTCAGCAGGTTCACTCCTTTACCCTGAGATTCCAGTCATGTAACATGGGGTGTCCTTGATGAATGTTTAATTGATTTTCTGTGTTCAAGGGACAGCTTGTATTTGTACAGGTAAAATATCATGACGCACATTTTCTCATGACACAAACTAATGTCCCAGAAGAAGGGGTGGAGAAAGGGAGTGAATAATGAAGAGAGAGAGGAGAAAAGACGGAATGAAGGGAGGAGGGGTGAAAAAGCGAGACAGAGACAAAGGAAGAATTTTTCTTTGATCTCTTTGAATCTACTTATTGAAAACTCATTAAATCCAAATTGCCTGAAGCCTCCTTACTTCTGTGTGCTGTTAAGGCAATTCCAGGCCATATGAACCCTGAAGGACAGAGTGAGCTATACATAGCGCTTCTTAGTCTGTAACCTTTACAGGAGCTGAGGTGTCTAGCAGGTGTCTAACCTATGCCTGGTTGCCAAAGTGTAGAATTGAAAGGAGGCACAGGAAAGGGAGCCAGAGAAAATCTCACGGGTGGGGAGGAGTTACCATCCAATTGTACCTGAAAGAGCCTAGCCCCCAATGGAGACAAAAAGCACACCCTTATACTGCTGATCATTTTTCATAAATCCCCACGGTTTCATTTGCTCAACTTTCACAAGCTTGCGTGCTCCTCCCCCAAATCCCAATAAAATAAAACTAATATTATGGTGTCATTTGAAAATATATTTATGTTTGTTTTCCCTATAAAAAGAGATAATAATGTTATGTTCCAATAATATTAAGTTGCAATGTTATTTGCAAGATTGCAGCGCTTTTAATTTTCTGATTATTTCCACAGTGGGAGTTTCTCCTCAATTTCGATGAAGACACTTCTATCTGTTGCGGTTACTTTTTTATTACAGCTAGAAGCAACAATAATTGCCTCTAGTGTAGGAAAACATCACTGAAGAAACAATTGTTGTCCCCAAAGAATAAGACCATCAGGGTAAATGTTGATGTAAGAATTTTGTAAATTAATTGCAGAGCTCTATATGTATTATAGTTACTAACATTATGCTGGCTGCCATCTTCAAAGAAATCATCTTGTGCATGTCTCTTAGCAAACCATCTATTTCTCGCTGCCCATGGCAACAGACAGCAAATATGGTCATCAAAACACTCATAATTCATAGGCAAATGCTGTCCACACAGTGGAGTGGATGCTGGCAGAGAGAGCAAACCCAAAGAGAACTGAGTGTGAGTGCACAGTCCACATTGGCAGCACTTTTCTATTTAGTACATCATTCCATCGCCCCAGGCCGCACTCTCCTTATTCTCTCTGTAACATAAATTAGATATTGCCTATGAAATATGATGTGCCTGAGGGTCAGACATGAGGTGAGCACTAAATAATTAGCAACCTCTGATGATGATGATGATGATCACTCTATGTATGTTACATTCCTTCATTGTCTTGCCATGTATTGAGTGCCAGCCACCCAAGCATTCTGAAAACCATTTTAGGCACTGAAGGTTGGTGAAGAAGGTGGTGAGGATGGAGAAGATGATCATCATTGTGGTTCTAGGAATAAACTACTAAGAGCTGGAAGTGGTCTCCACTATCCCTTCATCCATGTCTGCAAGACCTGGTTTATCATACTCTTCATCACATGGCCACATCTTCCCAGGTGTGGCCTGGGAAGTCTCTTTTCATTTCCAGTTTCCGCATTACCAAAAGGCCTTTATGATATAGGCTAGAAATATATAAGATTTAAATTATATATATATATATAATATAAAAGATTTAAAAGACTCCTTTAAGTCAGAGTCTTGTTTGTGCCCAATTGCCGGTCCTTTAACTATACGTAGATGCCTGCTCAGGATGTTTGTAAAGACCTTGAACCTTCCTGTTCCAGGTGACCACACAGCTTGGTTGTCCCAAACAATAATACTTTTATGTCATCCATAAGTGGGGGCTGACTGACTTTAACACAGGCATAAGGCATTGTTCTTCTACATGTTGGTTGGGTGTAGTGGTGTACCTGATAGTTGACGCTACAAAAGTGCATGGTAGAAAGGAAGGAAGGAAATAAGAGAGGGAAGAATAGGAGAAAAGGATAATGGCAGGTGGGAGAGAGGGAGAAAAGAATGAAGGAAGAGACATAACTTGGAATGAATGGAAACAAGCATGCTTCCCTAGATCGATCTTCTTCCTCTTCTTCTTCTCCTCCTTCTTCTCCTTCTCCTTCTTCCTCATCACCACCACAATCATCTTTATGATGGTCCTTCCTGGATAACTGCTACAGTTAGTCTCAGCTCCTAGATAATACTTCTTCAAGGAAACATACACACTTCTTAGGGGAAAAGGGCTTAATTTCCACAGAGGTTTAGATTTTTATTTGTATATTCACAGGTGGACAAATCCTGCTTTCATGGCAAATATCATTTATGAAGATGAATCACACACATGAATGACGTATGCTCAAGGGGGAAAATTATGGCAATACATAAATAATATGATTCAAAATGAGGTGTCAGTTTTTTCTATTTCCCTAACACAAGCTAGCACATAGCAATAATTGTGAAGATGCCATAGAAGGGGGCACCCTTTTCTTTTCTTGTACATAGGGTCGCTATGCATCAGCACTGACTGGAAACATGATAACACAAGTCGGATCTAGTTAAATGACTGCATTCTGCAAGTGATGGCTGAAGGCATTTATAGCATTTCTAAAAGGCTGTAGAAATAGGAACAAAGTCTTCTGTAAATAGCTGACCACTGCCCCTGAGTTAATTACTGATGTCGTTGACTTAGATTTTAAGAGTTTTTAAATGCATTTCTGTGTTTGCACTGTGGCAACTGTGGAAATCCGTCACTGTGCATTTAGGTGTGCACATGAGTATGAAATGAGGTTAACCTGAATAGCACCACAGGTTACAGAGGGATCTGAGCACGACTTTCCTCATTGACTAATATGTGCTGAAGCACCTCCCCAAGACTTGCTTTGCATGTCTCCTCACTCAAAAAATGTCCACGGCCATGGATGGTTCCTCATAGTGACCCTGGAGGAAAGGACAAAACTGCCCCTGTGGGTTTCCAAGACGATAATTTTTTACCAGACTAGAAAGCAAGCCCCCTTTTTCTCCCATGGAGTAGCTAGTGTTTTTGAACTGCTGGCCATGGAGTTAGCAGCCGGTGCATAACCACTACACCATGAGAGTTCTTGATGCACTCTCACTAGTGTACACAAGGGCGATTACATGCTTACCAGTATATACTTCTATCCATGATTCCCTCACCATTTGTCAGTTTGCTGTCATGGTTTGTAAGTGCCTGTGATGCTGAACTCTCTGCCCAGTTGTCACTTACCAGCAGGGTCACTCATGATAGACAGGAGGCAGTGGTGCTCCCGTGATAGAACAGACTGGGACTACAGGTCTGGCACACCCTACCCCCATCCAAAAACTCAGCCAACAAAAGTTTTATGGAGCATGATGGAACATGTGTCAGTCCAGCTAGACTAGAGAAAGAAATCCAAGGAGAAACACATGCATGTAAGAAAGAATTTTATATACAAGGGCAATAGAATAGTGAGAAAACCCCAGCATAGTCCAGATCAAGTCCATAAATTCGATACCAATCTATCATGTCCTATTAAGACTCACAAAACACATGAAATGACACTGAGTAAAGGAATATCACAGGCCTGTTATTGGTAAGACCTGTGGATCCAGTAGCAATGGGAACATCTCAACACTGGCAGGGGTCTCCACATGACTCTTTCAGCTCCAGGACTCTAGCATAGCTCCACGTGTCTTCTCAGCTGGATGTGTCTCAGAGAGTGAGCCTGTGTCCCACCTCCAGTGAGCTATGTATCTCCTTAGCGCCTCCAAATGAAGTCATCAAGCTGTGACCTGATTGACAGACTAAACCCTACCCCTTCACTCATAAGGCTCAAATTGACGATAGATTATGTCACTGCCAGCAACAGTGTCCAATGTCCTAGCCTCCTGAAGAAGGGTGTCCTATTGGGTGAAGTAGAGGAGCAGCGAGGGAGAGGAAGATGCTCACTGAGATGGACTTATACGATAGCCACAAAGATGAACTCCAGCATGTTGGTCATCATGAAGATGATGAAAGATTTCTGCTGAATATAAGATCATTGTAGGTCGGAGTTCACTTGACAGCATCGACCTATTGATTTAACATCTATCTATCTCTATTTCATATACCTATCACCATGTAAACTTGTGTTTTTCTTGTAACCAATATAAGGTGCTGGTGTTATGAGGGGGCCTTGAGTCGATTAGGAGCCATAAGGATCTTTTGCCAATAGAATGAAACAGTACAGGCTCTTGAGCTATCCAAACAATGGTTCCTATGCTTGAACCCAATGTTGCAATAATGATGTCAATTCACTTGGCAGGCTAGAATTACTTTATGAGATTTCCAAGACTTAGTGCCTTCCTGGAGAAGCTCACCGCATCGTCCTCCCCCAGAGGAGAGCACGTGGTGGGTTTGAACTGCTGACCTCTGGCTTTGTCATCAAGTGCTTTAATCACTGCACCACTAGAGTGCCTTGAGTAAAGCCCTCTTAGCAACAGCTGAGACAGATGATCATCATCAGCCTGTCAATCGTGCATGATACTTTCAACTTTTACATTCAGATTCATGAAAGAAGGACGTAATTGCTATCCTAAAATAGCTTGATTTTATTTTACATAGAAAATCTCCTTCCATATGTTTATTGACTGTGTGTATTCCCTGAATTCCACATTATAAGTTCTTACATATTCTTTGGTTTTCTTGAACTAGTATGACTTTATTTATTATGTTTTACATATATTTCTGACATTTGAATACTGGTTCTCTAATTTTTGTCACATATGTAGCTTGTATTTACTCCTAGACTATGACTTGCCTTTAAATCTTTATGAGCACTTGAAATGTTAATAATTTTAGACAAATCAATCATCCATTTTATAGCATTTGATTTGTGTCCTGTTAAAAAGATAAGTCAACATTGCTTCCAAGAATATATTGACCTAAATTTTCTCATACTATACATGAAAATGTGAAAATAATTCCTCTGAATGCTATTTTTGTAAATGGCTTGAGGTAAGAACTGATCTTCTCTTTTAAAGCACATCTCCAATTGACCCAATAGCCTGGATTAAGGAGCGTGTCGTTTTCACAAATTTTTTGAAACAGAAACTTTCAGACATGCCAAGTTATCCTCTCTGTCTGAGTCCATGTCGGGGTGCTTGGTTGGTTTTATAATGCACTTTGAAATCTGGTCATAAGTCTTGACCCTGTGTAAGGCAGTGGAGACTGAGGACTGGAACAGGTGAACTGAGTTAGCACTTCAGTCCCCCCATGAGGACAGTGATACTTCATGAAGACCGGAGACAAAAGAGCAAGGTGAGAAAACTCCTGCAAGGTAGAGATAGCTAGGATGAGACCAGAGGGCTCAGAGAGCTTCATATTGCCCTGAGAAGCCAATGGTTGTAGAAGAAACCAAGAGATCTATCCTAGTTCAGAATACTGAAAGCTGGACGGAAGGAGATCCACAAGTTTGGACAACACTACAATCCTAAGGCTCTGTTGGGAAATCCTCATTCTTCCCTCATTAAAGTGAAGACTCAAACACACTGCTATCTAATCAATCCCAATTCGTCAGGTAAAATAGTCCCTTAGAATTTTCAAGACTATAACTATTTATGGGAATAGAAAGCCTCAACTTTCTCTCTTGGAGCAACTGTGGATTGAAACTACAATCCTTGAAGGTTAACAGCTCAGCATGAAACCAAGATACCACCAGAGGGGCTCATAAAGATTAGAGGCAGGAGTGAATTCTGACTACAGATGTCTGCAACAAAGACTGCACCACACACAAGTCCCCATTACATTAACACTCCCTTGTACACCGATAGTCTGAAAGAAAAAAAAAGGGAACTTGTTTTTGTGAATAGAAGACTCTAGGAATGATCCACTCCCTTAAATGTCTAGTAAATAATCTAAGTTCATGGAGAACATGATGAAGCAAGAAAAGCTTATGTGAAATTAGAAGAAAACAAAAAACAAACTCACTGCATCAAACTCACTTTCATCTATTTGATTACAAGTCAGAGAAACCTTACAGGTACAGGAGAAATGCCACTGTTAGTTACATTTATAGGCGGGGTAAATGATAAACCTTCTCTTTCTCCATAGGGAAATTGGTGGCTTTTAATTGCTAACATTGTCAAGAAATCCAGTGACATGCTGTGAATTGCTAACATTGTCAAGAAATCCAGTGACATGCTGTGTTGGATAAATCTACGGCACAGGGCCTCTTTAAACCATTGAGAAGCAATGATACTATTTTGAGGACTAAGATACCCCTGACCCAAAACACCACATTTTTAATCACCTCATAGCATGTGAAAATTGGGCACTGAGTAAGGAAGACTGAAGAAAAAATCAATGCATTTGAACTGTGGTGCTGGTAAAAAAAATATATAGAAAGCACCATGGACCTCTAAAAAAACAAATGAACCTGTCGTTGAAGAAGTACAGCCAGATTGCTCCTTAGAGTTAAGGCTGGTGAGATTTTGTCTCAGATACTTAGGATACTTAGTCAGAAGATATCCATACTTGCAGAAGGATATTGTGCTAGGTGGGGTTCTCTAGAGAAACAAAACCAGGCCACTTATGATTTTATAAATATGTAAGAGAATAGGTTTACACAGCAAAAGAAACATAGCAGCTAATTATCCCATACAACACTACAGAGAGTTGAGTTCACCTCACTTCGGAGGGATATCTAATATACTGGAAGACCTTCAGCTCTCGTGAGCTGCGAAGTCCAAGTTCAAGGAAGCAGACAGCAGAGTCTTCCCTCAGGCAAAGCAAGCAGATTTTGTACAAAGGCAGCAAGCAGAAGGGTGGGTGACCACCAGTTAGTAGCTTGGGAGCAGAGTGAAGCAGGCCCAGAGGGATATAGAATGCATGCAAAGCAACGCGACAGGATTCACCAACCTCAAGTTCAAGCCATGTTTGCACCATGGCTTGCAGCATGGCAAAGCAGTTCTCAAAGGAGCCTCCAGCTCTAGCAACAAGATCCACAGATTGGCCGGTCCATGGGTAGGGTAGCTCACATGTTGAGGCAGAGAACTAGCTAAAGCAGCAGCACTTTCCAGCGCATTCTGATCACCAGAGAGCAAGTGAGAGGGAGAAGGCCTCAAGTGAACTGCAACCTCATTAATCCCACCTATTCCTATGGGTCAGGTTGGCACAATAAACTTAATTATCATGGTCATCGTGTTTGGTAAATTGGAAGAGTGGCAAAAAAGAGGAAAACCTTCCAGGAGATGAATTGGCTGTGATTGCAACAGTAGGCTCAGGCATGGGAACCATTGTGAGAATGGCAGGCATGGGGTTGGGTTGTGCAAAGGTCACTATGCCTCAAAACAGACTCAATGACATCTAACAGCAATCACAGTGGCAGGGGAGGCGGAGGGAAGGTATGTGAAATCACCACCATCTTTGTAAATGGCACACCTACATATGTCCCACAAATAAGGAGCGTAGGAAACTAAACCAGGATGTGACGCAGTGTTATAAGTCTTACAGTGTTTGTGAGGACATGCATCATCAGAGCAAGCCATAAAGATACTTACAGTAGTCATCTCCAGGAAAATCCCTCTCCCACACAAACACTTAAGTGGTAGCAATAGCGCAGCAGGGAAGCAGAATGGGACTCCAGGAAGTACATGTCCACAGAAGGAGACAGAAAAGGGGGAATGGAGAAGCATGAAATACATGGAACCCACAGAATCACCATAATAGCAGACCTAAGCTTGACCTCTAAAACAATGAAATACACTTAGAAGGTAGAGGGAAAACAGAAAACCAACACAGAAATGGGAGAAAAAAGGGAAATCATGAACTTCATTCCATAGGTGCACACAAAAATAATATAGCCATTTCACATCCATTCAGGTAACAACTGTCTAAGAAGTCTAACAGGAACATCTTCAAATGGATATGACCTAACAAGGCCCTCGCAGGGAAAACGCTGAGCAGCTTCCACCCAAGATCAGCAACCAAGCTTGATGGTGCCACACAGCATAAAAGAAGAGAGAGAAAGCAAACGTGGAACTTTCAGAAATGTAGAAGTGAAAATGTCAGAATTCACGCATAGCAGAGAAAACTCTATTCAGTGCTTTTAAATGTGACTGGAAGCAACATGTGCACTCATGGAAGCTGCACCATAGCAAAGTGCATGTATAAAAATCAATTGCCATTCCACAAACCCTCTCCCCACTTATGCACATGGACCAGTTTTAAACTCTGGGTTGATGGGCAACATTGGCCTTTGAGAAAATGGAGAATGATGACAGCTGAGCATAAAATGGACGATGACTCCATCCTGAGACAACTGCCAAATTGCATCACATTATAACAGCCTGATGACATCATTATACCACTGCCAACTCCCATTATTAGTATTTATTACACAACTGTCAAATCACTGGACATGATGACCTAACCAAGGAGACATAAGACATAAACCATTACAGGCAGAGTCCCTTTAGCCTCGCACCTTGGTGTACATTACTGTCAGTTGTTTATAACTAATGACCAAAATAATCAAGTGTTGATGTTTTGTTTTGTTTCTCTATTGCTGTACATGTAAAATGTTAGATAAAAATATAGCTGAGGGATGAGTGTAAACAATTGCAAATCTACATTGGAATCTAAAAACCAAGGAAAAAGAAAATATTGACAATATCAAAAGATATAAACTATTGGTGATACATACCAGGATCAAAGACAGACAGAAACAATATAAGTAAGATAGAAATTCCCCCAAAATTTATTATTAGACTCTACATAATAGCAATCATAATTCAACAGGTCTCTTTTGAGATTTAAAAGCTGATATAAAGATAGATGCATTGATTGCTCACCACAAGGTCAGCAGTTCTATATCTCCAACCATTCTGAGGGAGAAAAAAAAGATTTTTCTACTCCTATAAATAGTTATAAACTGGCTGAGCTCTGGTGGTGTAGTGGTTGTGTGCAGGACTGCAAACCAAAGGGTTGATGGTTCAAATCTAGCAGCAGCTCTCCAGGAGCAAGACTGGGCTTCCTATACACACCAGGGCAGTGATGTTACAAAAAAAAAAGTTATAAACTAGGGGCTGAGCCCCGGTGGTGAAAGTGGTTGAGTGCAGGAATGCAGCCCGGGGCCTTGACAGCTGCTCTCAGGAGCAGCACTGGGTAGCACCAATGACCACCAGAGGCAGTGATGCTACCCCCCCCCCAAAAAAAAAAAAGTTATAAACTGGATTTGCAAGACAGAATTGGGATCATGACAGTGGGTGGGAGGAAGCATTTAAGAACTAGAAGGAAGTTGCATATTTCACTGTTGCTACACTGTATCTTGACTGGCTCATCTCCTCTCTGTGACTCCTGGTAAAAGGACGGTGCTTCACCTATTGAGGGGTTTTGGGTCCCCAATCTGTACTCCCCCTCATTTATAATTATATATTTTTGCTTCTTTGATGTCTGATACCTAATCCCTTCGAAACCTCATGGCCACACAGGCTGGTGTACTTCTTCCATGTGGGCTTTGTTGTTTCTCAGCTAGATGGTCACTTGTTTAGTTTCAAGCTTTTAAGACCCCAAACGCTACATCTTTTGATAGCTGGGTACCATCATCTTTATTACCACATTTGCTATGCACTCATTTGTCATCAGCTATCATATCAAGAAGGTGGGCATGCAATGTTATTATTTTTAGTTCTTTGAAGCCTGACAAAACAGGGGATGTACACTGCTATGGAGAGGAGCCAGAAACATGGGGAATTCAGGACAGATCATCCCTTCAGGACCAGGGCTGAGAGCGGTGATACCAGAAGGGTGGAGGGAAGGTGGAGTGGAAGGGGAGAAACAATTGCAGGGATCTACATATAACCTCCTCCCTGGGGTACAGACAACAGGGAAGTGAGTGAAGGGACACATCAGACAGTGTACGATATGACAAAATAACGAAAATTTGTAAATTATTAAAGGTTCATGGGGGAGGGGAAGAGGGGAGGAAGGGGAAATATGGTAAGCCAATACCAGGGGCCTAAGTAGAAGGAGGATGTTTCGAGAATGATGGCAACAAATGTGCACATATGGGCTGCATACAATTGATGTATGTATTCATCATGATAAGAGGTGGTTGAGCCCCCAATAAAATGATTCTTTTTAAAAAGAATAGAAATGGGAGTAATTATACCAGGAGGCTAGGAGGAAGGTGTGGAAAGGAGGGGAGTTAGGGAGATCCAATTGCAATGATCAACACATAGCCATATTCCCTCCCCCCACCCAGTAGGATGAGCAGCAGAAACTGTGGGGGAAGGGAGACAGCAGTCAGTGTAAGATATGAACATAATAAGAATTTATCATTTATAAAGTGGTCACAAGGGTTGGATGTAGAGAGGGATGGCAAAAAGAAAAGTTGCTGAACTCCGGTGGCGTAGTGGTTGTGTGTGGGACTGCAGCCCACTGGGATGGAGGTTCGATTCCCGCTCACAGGAGCAAAGGCTGGGCCTCCTACTCCCACCACCAAGGCAGTGAGGCCCTAAAAAATAAAAATAAATAAATACATAAAAATAGAAAAAAGAAAAGTTGATACCAAGGCTTCCAATAGAAAGTCACAGTTTAGAAAATAATGTTGGCAACATATGTAAAAATATGCTTCATAAAATTGATATATGGATTGCAATAAGAGATGTAAGAGCCCTCAATAAAATGATTTTTTTTAATTTTAATTTTTTCCCAATAAAATGATCTTTAAAAAAGTTATATACTCCGAAATCCAGGTAGACAGTCCTACTCTGTCTTACGGGGCTGCTGTGAGTCAGAATTGACCCCAGGGCAGTGAGCTTGGTTTGGTTCGGAAGGTTCCTGTCTTATCTTCCCAGTCTGTTATCAGTGTGATCCCATGGAAGTGGCTCTTCAAACATTACAACCCTAAGACAGGCATCCTTTACAAGTCACGCTGAACTACTGTTTGGTTTTGAGATGTCTTCAGGGGATAGTTTGTTTTAAGGTTAGATATTTTATGCCAGGAAAAATATCATGTTGAGTAAGTGTTTTTTTAAAAAATAGAAAAAGAAGATCATATTGGACAGAAAGTGACTAAAAGAGCATACTACCCACAAGTCTTTTCTAAAGTATATTAAACACAAAGAAAATCACCCCAGAAAGAAGCAACAGAGAATGAAGGCACCAGCCAGTGATGGCTAATTCTGAATAACAACTTTCAATAGAAGTGGTCATGTGGTTTAAACAATCCTTAACAAGCTTAAACTAAAAGCTCAGGCAGCAATGTTGTGAATGAAAAAATATAAACCTGACAGGAAGTACAAATGGAAATAAAATTACATGAGCCTTCTTGTCCCAAAACAGGACAAAAAATGAAAACTGATGACTTTCTATTTTATTTTATGATTGGTGGATGAATTCCTGGACTATCAAACATTTTCATTCTTTTAATATGAGAAAGGGTGGGGAAATAGGCTCAAATGTTCATAGAATGAAATACTTGGCTATTACTTTTCTGGTACTTCCTGGAATGTAATGTTTATACATTGGGCTGCTAACCACAAGGTAGGCAGTTTGAAACTAGCCACCTTACCTGGGGAGAAAGACAAGACTTGATTACTCTCAAGAGTCATAGTTTCAGAAGCCCAGAGAGGCAGTTCAAACTTTCTGATAGTGTTGCCTACGGGTTGGAGTCAACTCAATGGCAGTGAGTTTGAGGTTGTGGATTTGTTCGAGTTTTAGAAGATGAGTCTGTGGTGCTGTCCACTGAGCAGTGGATTGCTAACTAGAAGATCATCAGTTCAAAACCACAAGGGTCTGCTCCCATCAGGACTTATAGCCTCAGAAACCCTAATGGGGTCATTATGAGTCAGAATCAACTCGACAGAAATGGGTTTGGGGTCTAAATAAGTAGGTGCAATTTGTGTTTTAATAGATTTTAATACATAGAATAAAAAGCTCGATAAAAGTATTTCTCTGAGGGCTGATAGATCTAAGCATTGCACTATTCATTTAAAGGTTGGTGGCTGTAAGTCACCAGCACTGTGTGAGAAAGAGGAGGTACTCTACTTCCAGAAATATATCCTGCCTCAGAAATGCTACAAGAGGTCTACCCTGTCCCACAGGGCTGCTATGAGGGAGAATGGACCCTATAGTAATGAGTCCGAGGATCCTTTACCCACTGTCTGAGCTTCTTGTTGTTGTTTTTCAATGTATGTCTTTTAAACAGGAATGGATCCTCAGGCACAAAGAATCTGAAATCTTATCCCCAGAAACCAAGGCCTCAGAATATTATGTGTGCTATTGTGGTGACTTCATGTCTTTACTTCATCAGTACTCAGCAAGATTGTAAAACATATCACAGTATGTTTTCCTTTTCCTTTTCCCAACCCATTTTATTTCATTTCACAATCCAGCCATTTGGGGGAATCAGTTTATATTGGTTTGGTTGATATTTCAGAGGAATAATAGAGAGGAATTTCTCCTTGACCCCAACAGAGTGCACAGTATGAGATATGTCAGCAATCGTTAGATCCAAATATTGGGGAAATGGAAAATGAAGACATGGCCTCATGGGATAATAAAATCAGCTTATCTAGTTGCACCATAGACTATAGGTCTAATTTCCTGAGACAAATGTGAGCTTTGACAATCTCATCTTCATGGATCTCTAACTCTGTTTCCAGACTTCTTCATACCCTCCTGCTATTCAAGCCAGTGGAAAGAGTTGGGATTTATCAAACCTAACACATCTGACTCCACTCCCTGGT
This sequence comes from Nesogale talazaci, assembly GCA_004026705.1. Lineage (NCBI taxonomy): Eukaryota > Metazoa > Chordata > Mammalia > Afrosoricida > Tenrecidae > Nesogale > Nesogale talazaci. The sequence continues at coordinate 22,944 of PVJH01021823.1, forward strand.
AAGAAGGTAGGGGTGCTCCCACCTGTGCCTTCTTTTGCTGCCAGGGAAGGCAAGCAGCAGATGTTGTGAAATGCACCGGTGTCCTCCACCAATAGCTATTGTTACTTGGACTAGTCAGACAATCCAAGACACAGGGAAAAAAAGAATATCTAAAAAATCTGATCTGAGAGCTGTGTTAAGACAAAACAGCAGATTGAATGCATGAGTTTTGCACTTTTCAATCAAGACACTGGCTCCTGTCAACAGCATAAAGAGCCCTGAAAACCATTCATATGGTGAACAGCACGGGATGGTGAACTTACTGCATCTAAACTAATTTAAGTTCAATTTGGTTCAAGTTTTAAGTTCTGTCATTATTTTTCCTAGTAGTGGGCCTTTAGAGGAGCTGAGCATAACTTTCTGGCCTCAATTACCTTCATCTGCAAAACTGATGGAATGACATTCTTCTGACCTACTCTGGTGTGACTTTGTGAACACAAGAAGAAAGGTCAGCAATTTCCAAACAGTTTCAAATTTTAGAGGTTCAGGGTTATTTTGTGGGGGCATAATTCACTCCTCAGTTATAGGTTTTTGAACTATTTGTGCTTGTTAGAAGCTGGATTCTTTTAAAGACCTCTTTAAAGTGTTGAGAAGAAAGGATGCTACTTTGAGCCTGACCCAAGCCATTGGTATTTTCACTCACCTCAGATGTTTGCACGAGTTGGACATTGGATAAGGAAGGCCAAAGAAGAAGCAAACCATTTGAATTGTGGAGTTGGAGAAGAATCGTGAAAGTGCCATGGACTGCCAAGAGAACAAACAAATCTTTCTTGGAATAAGTACAGCCAAAATGCTTCTTAGAAGTTAGGATGGCGAGACTTTGTCTCATGTGCTCTGGACGTGTTATTGGAAGAGACCAGTCCATGGAGAAGGACATCCTGTTTGCTAAAGTTGAGGGGCAATGACAAAGAGGATGACCCTGGACAAGATGGAGGGATGTGGTGCCTACAAAAATGGGCTAGAGCATAAGAAGGAAAGAGAGGATGGTGCAGGAAAGGGCAGTGTGTACTGTTTTGATGAGTCAGAATCAGTTTAAGTCACCTAACAGCAACAAACAAAAACCCAACAGCAGCAATAGCAACATATCTAGGTGCAGAGGTGGTTTGTCTGTCCTTTTCATTCCTGGCCAAGCCCTGAACTTTTAGTGGACCCCCGCTCTGCCTCCCTATCCCCAGAGCCATTGGTGGGACATGCCAGCCCAGTTTGGACTTCTCTTGTTCTTTCCCAGTGTGTTAGTCCAGGTAGACTAGAAGAACAAATTTCACACACACGCATATAGATATAAGGAAAAGGTTTATATACAAGAGGAACAGGACATTGAGCTCAGTCCAATTCAAAGTCATAAGTCCGATATTAACCCATATGCCCAAAATCAGTCTATAAAGTCTTCTTCCGACTCACAAAGTCACAGGACAGTGGGTGCAGAATCCCGAGGCTGGCAGGGGTCTCCACATGGCTCCTGGCTTCCAGGACTCAGGGTCCATCAACAGCAGAAGCAACTCATTGCTGACAGAGGTCTCCATGTGGCTGCCCCAGCTTCAGAGGTCTGGCTCCATCAGAGCAAAGCCATGTGGTCACTCTGCCGGCTCCTCAAGCTTCTCAGACACTGCCATGTTGTCTTGTCCGTGATTCATCGTCTCTGAGACTAACTCTCAACAACTTGGATTTAGCTTCTCATCTTCACAGGGGAAATATTGTGAGATTTCTCAGACGTATCAGGAGAAAGCCATGCCCACACAGAGGCCTCATTGGCTACTCAATGACTATCTCCAGATTAACAGGCCACCCCTACATCTCAATCATGAAATTAACATAAGCACATGACTGCCACACCCAGTTCCAGCTTTTCCACCTCCCTCTTGGGCCATGAAATCTGGTGCTGGTAAGTCTCAGCTGTCAAAGGTTAAAAACTCTCTCTGGAGATAAATCAAGCAATGATTTAAGAGTTTAAGAGAGAGGGAGAAAAGCCCCCCTGATATGCAAAGGTAAGCTGGAAATCTCACTGTCTGGTTTTTAAGATGGTTTGAGATGCCAAATCAGAGAAATGTGTTGACTTGTGGATGGACGTTTTTATTTTTAAAATCTAAAAATGAATCCCTGTGCTGTTTGTTGCCAAGTTTAAGTTGCTGCTTCTCAGCGGCGCGGGCTGCTGAGGCTTTGTCAACGTCGGCTGTAAGATGCAAGGGGCTGCCTCACACTTGGGGCTTCGGGGGCAATCTCAACTCCGAGGTGGGTGAGGACTCAACAAGGAAGATTGCTTTAGAAACCGGCTTGCGTATGAATCCCAGTCCTGGCATCAGAAGACATAACACACATGGGCCTTTTGGAAGACAGAAATTTTACTTTCTTGTGGTAAAGGAGGCATGCAATCCAAATGGCAAGACAAGGTTCCAGAGCTCGAACCACATTTGGCAATTTCAGCATTGACTGATAGTGGCGATCCTTGCTTTACCTGCGCACGAGATGCACCTGTGCGCTTGTCTTTACAAGGCAGCATCGTTCTCTGGGTTTCTATATCTGTGATAGGTATGTGCATGTCAACTTGGCTTGGCTAAGCGCCACAGAATTTTGGGCATTAAAGATCTAGTCGCCGTGCTGGATGCAATCTCCTGAAGAACCTAGACGTAATCCATAATAAGTAGATGCTGTAGGAAGCATGACTTGCTATTTGCTATGTCTGTTGTATCGGTCTCATCTCATGACTCCCTTTATGAGCCAACAACGTTCCATAATGCCTGCCCACTGTAGGAGTCAGCAGCAGCCTGTCATCGTACCTGCCAGCTTTGGTTTCATTTGTGTCTACAGCCAGAGGGCTGCCATCTTTTTGCAGATCTTGGCTTAATCAACCTCTGCCACAAGATGCATAAAAAGTAGCCTCTAGCCTAAGTACTTGTCCCATGAGCTTGGAACTTCCCATTCTACAAGGGTGTGAGTTACTTCCTAGATAAGAACCCCTGCACACATACACTGGGCTCCTACACACACACACACACAAGGATCTCTGGAGGCATAGTGGGTTGTGCATGAAGCTATTCACTACAGGGTAAGAGTTAGAATTCACTAAATCCACCAAGTGCACCAGCTGTTCTACAGGAGGGAGATTGGACTTTCTATACCCATAAACCGTTTCAGTGCCCAGTGCTCCCAGTAAGTGGTTATAGGAAACCTGCAGGAACAGTTCTACCCTGTACCACAGGGTGGCTGAGAGTCAGAATCTACTTGATAGCAGTGAGATTTTGAGTTTGGGCATAGGTAGGTTTATTGTGCCAACCTGGTCAACAGGAATATGTGGAGATAGTTAGGTGGTGGTTTGATTGACGGGCAAAGAGATAAGGCCTGCCCCTCTCCCTCTTGCTTTCTGGTGATCAGACCAGCATGTGGCTGCTTTAGCTAGTTCTCTGCCTCTACTCGCAAGCTACATCACCTGTGAGATCCTGCAGCTAGAGCTTGAGGTTCCTTTGAGGCCTGTGTTGCCACGCTGCTTGAGTTTAAGGCTGGTGGATCCTGTTGTCTTACACTGCTTGAGTTTGATATTCCAGCCAGGCCTGTTTCACTAAGCTCTTAAGCTGCCAACTGTCAGTGACCTGCCCTGTTGTTTACTGCCTGTGGGCAGACTCTGCCTACATTGCCGGAGGGAAGACTCAGCTATCTGCTTTCTTGTCCTCGGACCCAGCAGCCCTCGTAAGTTGAAGGACTTCCAGTATATTAACTGTTCCACAGAAGGGAGTTGACATGAGGCCTCTGAACTGTTGTGTTGACCAATTAGCTATTATAGTCCTTCATACTGTATATAGGTATCTGACATTGAAACTATATATACTTATAACTATTATATATGTATATATATGTATATATATATATTTAATCATAAGTGTCCTGGTTTCATTTCTCTAGAGAACCCTGCCTAACACAACAACCTTTGAATTATATAACCTTCAATGTTTTTGCTTCCCTAAGAACCCAGCGTTAAGGCAACATCTAATAACTGAGAAGAGATTGAGTTTAGGACCCACCTCCTCTGCATGCTCTTGTTAGAATAACAAAAGAAAATACTTATAGGTAGAAAGGCTAAAATTTCAATACATTTTTGAGCATTTTGTTGTGGTTTGGATGAAAGCTTACAGAGCACATTAGTATCTCATAGAACAATTTATACACATTCTGTCTCTTGGCATCAAGTACAATCCCTTCAATGTAACAATACTCTTCCTACTTCCTCCCTGGTCACTCACATATTTGTGAGTGCCACAATTCAATCCGTTGTATGCCTCACAAAGACTTTGGTCAGGATAAGGACCAGCCTACTTTAAGAGGAATGAGAGATCCCTTTCCTTGTAAAAGATCGTCTTTAAAGGCAAAGAGAAACGACCTCCAGGAAGCCAGCCTGAAGATTCACAGCACCTCACCCACACTTTCAATACAAAGGAGAGCTCACTTCTTTCTGCTCTCAGACTGTGTCTCCCGTGATTGTACTTGAGCTGATACTGCTTTAGTTTGTTTGACTCTGTTTGGATGTGTTTGGGTACATCTGTGTATCTCTCGGTCTCCCCACATCAGACTGTGAATTATTTCAAGCAGGGCAATCATTTGGATTATTTCTGCTTCTCAAGCAACTCTCTTAGGTCCTGACACATTTTATTTCTGCATAGTGTGTGTCAAATTTCCCAAGTCCAAAAGATGACCCGTGAAGTCCAAAATAGACTTTCTGTGCTCTGCCCAGACGAACAGAAAAGAAGAATGGGAGAGTGCTTTGGAGGACTTTGTTCATCGTAGCATCTCGATCGAGCGCCACCCTCACTCTTTTCCTTTTGATCTGCTCTGACATCATCCTATGTTATCTATGGAGTGACACAAAACTGAGTGGCCATGACCTGCAGGGACTTGGAGGCTCTGGCTTCTTTCTCCGATGATGAGCTAAGTTGTTGATGAGATGTGAATCCCTGGGAATAGAATGGCACCACCCAAATGAGGAGTCTAATCCTGGTCAGGGAGATGCTAGAATGATCCCATGAGTCACCCTACAAGAAAATCCAAGGCGCCAATGGTGATGGCAGGTGTCCAGATAATGAGTGGGCTGGGCATGATTGACTGTGACTTTCACTTGTCACCCAGGTGGCTGGCATCTCATGGAGGTCAGGATGGAAAACCGCCTGGGCTGAGAAGAGAATGGAACAGGTCCCTTGCCTCACCCTGCCACACCTTCTGAAATAACTTTCTTTCTGAAAGAGGAACAGGAAACTGAAGCTCAGGACGGTGAGGCCACTCACTCACTCATTCACTCACTCACCATGGGGCATTGAGTCAAATGTCAGCCCTGAGGTTTGAGCAGCTCCAATAATATCTGCCATCTTAATGATCATAGGAGTTCAAAATAATTGCAGGGCCCTTCCCCTTACAGAGCACTCCCAGACAGTTTCCCAGAGTGCTGTCCAAAGAGAGGGGCGGGCATCGCCGGTGTGAGCAGGATGGCCTCACACGGTACTGAGGGAGAGCTGTTGTTTTGGGTAGATGCCATCACATAGGTTGCAACCCAGATCAACCCCACGCACAACAGAATGAAACACTGTCCAGCTCTGTGCAAATGGAAATGGCAAAGCTTGGGTGAGGCTCACCATAATCCTCCATGTGTCATGTTTGCTTTCCCGCTTTAAAAAAAAACAAAACTTTTATGGGTACATAGTCTGGATAATCATACATTTCCATGGTTTGCCCATATCTAGAGAGTTGTGCAATCACGAACACAATCAGTTTTAGAACATTTCCCTCTTTCTGATACTCATTGTTGTTAGCCCCCCATCACCTACCCCACCACCAACTTCCTCCACCATATCACTCCCCAAGAGACCATTAATCCAGTTGCTGTCTATCTCTATAGATTCATCAATCTTGGAATTCATATGCAGAAAAAAAACACAGGCAGACAAAAAAACTAGTAAGGACAACTAAAATAATAGAGAAAAACATCAATGTATAAGAAAATAGAAAATATTTTTTAAAAAAATAAAAATTAGAACAACTTTCAAATGAGCCAAAATGTAGATGTATTTTTTAAGAGCTCTTTCACCTCAGACCTACCCGGTGCACTATATCATTTGCTTTGCTGACTGCTACTTCAGGTAGGCATTGCAAATCCAAGTAAAATAAAGTCCTTGGCAACTTCAGTTTGTTCTCATTTATCATGATGCGGCTTACTGGTCCATCTGTCAGAGTTTTTGTTTTCTTTATGTTCAGGTGTAATCTATTCTGAAGGCTGTAGTCTTTGCTCTTTGCAGATAAGTGCTCCAGTCCCCCTTGCTTTCGGCAAGTTTGCTGTGTCATCTACATAATACGGGTTGTTCATGAGCTTTCTTTCACTCCTAATGCCCTGGTCTTCACAAATTCCAGTGTCTCTGATTATTGCTCAGCATACAGTTGGTATAAGTATGGTAAGTGAAAACACAGTTGGCGATGAGATCATTCCTGATTTTAAGTAATGCAGCATCTCCTGGTGGTGCGGTGGTTATGGGTTGGGCTGCTAACCATCAGGTCATCAGTATGAAACCATGGGGAAGAGATGGGGCTTTCTACTCCTGTGAGCATGTTCAGGTTCATAGATTCACAGGGGCCAGTTCTTCTCTGTCCAACAGGGTCATAATGCATTGGCGTTTGCTTGATGATTTTGGTTTGGTTACATCCCTGTGGTTCAGACAATCAGCGACCACTTGGTTTATGTACAAGTGCCACCCCAGCACGATTAAGTGTTCTGGACATTTCGATATCTGCACTAATATTTATAATGTCTTTTGAACCACATGGCTGAATGCCTTTGCATAGTCAGTAAAACACAGGTGAACATGTTTCCAGCATTCCAGGCTTTCAGTCAAAATCCATCTGGCACCAGCAATGATCTCCCTCTTTGCATATCCTCTTTTGAATCTGGCTTGGACTTCTGGAAGTCCATGCTCTAATAATTGCTGCAATTATTTTGGGATTATCTTCAGCAAAACCTACTTACCTGTGGTAAGGATGATATTGTTCAGTAATTTCTGCTTTGGGTTGCACCACATTTTCCTTGAAGTGGGCACAAATATAGATATTGTCCAAGTGCTTAGCCAGGTTAACTGGATTTCAAATTTCTTGGCCTAGACATCCTATAGCTTGTTCAGCGCTGCATTAGGGTATGGAAACATTTCTTTGGATATCCTGAAGCTTTGTTCTTCATCAAGATCTGTAGTGCATCCTAGGCAGTGCTACTGCCTTCAGTCCATCAGTTCCTGAACATAGAACTACTTCCTTAAATGGTTAAGCTATAGCCAGGCCTTTTTGGTACAGTGATCACATAGTCTTTCTTATCTTCTTTGATGTTCTCTGTGCCAATCAATAGTTTGCCCAAGGAGTCCTCCAATATTGTGACAGAGTGCTGCAGCTTTTCCCTTCGATTCTTTCAGCTTGGTAGACACTGAGCATGGTCTTTCCTTTGGGATTTCAGACTCCAAGTCTTTGCATGCTTGAGTAGTAGAATTCTTTATTTTGTCTTCTTGAGACTCCCTTTGCAATTTTCTATTCAGCTCTTTTACTTCGTTTCTACTGTTCACGTTAGCTACTCAGCTTCCAGGACATCCATTTTCGCCTTTTCTTTCTGACTCTTTTTCTGAGATCATTTTATTGGTGGACTTTTACAGCTCCTATAACACTCCATATACAACTTATATGAAGCATATTGGTACATATGTTGCCATAATTGTTTTCTAAACATTTGTTTTCTATTTGACCCCTTTGTATCAGTTCCTCTTGTTTCCCTTCCTCCCCCTACCCCCAGTTTCATGGCCCCTTGATAAGTTATAAATTATTATTATTTTCATATCTTACACTGACTGCTGTCTCTCTTCCCCCATAGTTTCTGTTTTTTGTCTCCCTCAGTGGAAGGGAGTGTTAATGCATCAATCATTGTGATCTGTTTCCCCATTTTCCCCTCCACTCCCCACCATTCCCCTCCCCTTCTTGTGTCATTACTCCGCTTTCTGTTCCTGGGGGTTTTATCTGACCTCAATTCCATGTGTCATTAGTTCTTATCTATACCAGTGTACATGCTCTGGCCTAGCCCAAACTGAAAGGCAGAACTGGGGTTGTGACATGGGAGGTGAGGAAGTCTCAAAGAACCAGAGGAATAGGGTGTATTTCATCAGTGCTATCCAGCACCCTGGTAAACTCATCCCTTCCTTGTGACCCTGCTGTGAGGGGATGTTCCACTGTCTACAGATGTGTATTTGGATATGTGCTCCAACCCCTTCATTCTCAACAATATGGTTTGTTTGCTTTGGGTTTTTTTTTTGGTGGGGGGGGGAGTTTTTGGTGCCTGTTATCTGATCCTGCCAACACCTCATGATCACACAGACTGGTGTGCTTCTTCCATGGGGGCTTGTTGCCTCTCTGCGAGATGCCCACTTAACTTTCTTACTTTGTAATGACAATTTTCCCTTTATATATGATGTCTTCTATTTTCTGTAGCTCATTGAGACTTCAGTTACTAATATTCTTGAGATAATCCATACATTCAGGTGACCTGTACTCAATCTCACATTTTAGTGTTCATGCCCTCATTTTAAATTTCCTCCACTTCAATTTCAACTTGCATAAGTCCAAGTTCATCGTCCAAGTAGTCAGCTGCTAGACTTGTTCTAGGTCAGCAATGCTCAACCTTCCTAGTGCCGCAACCATTTTCTACAGTTCCTCATGTTGTGGTGACCCCCCCCCACCATAAAATTATCTTTGTTGCTACGTCATCACTACAATTTTGCTACTGTTACGAATCAGATGACCACTGTAAAAGGGTCATTCAACTCTGAAAGGGGTTGCGACCCACAGATTGAAAACCGCTGTTCTGACCAATAATATTCAACTTCTCCATCATCGATTTCCACAGACGGAGTCAACCTAACTCCTGTGCATTCCATCTTTTGTGGTCTGCATGAAGAGTTGCTGTTGAAAACAGGTATTTGCAATGAAGAAATCATTGGGCCTCTGAACTACCCTGAGAGCAACTCCAGGGTGGCTTTGATAGGGAATGACATCTTTTCAAACAGAGGTCTTTCTTCGTGGTTTCCAACTATCACATTGTAACCACTATGTTTGATTAATTGTACACTACAGAGGTTAGTAAGAGTCTTCCCTTTTTTTGGCAGGTGTGGTTCATATATAAATTTGAATAATAGCTCAAGTCACTGGCCTTTGGTACGTTATTGGGAGAAAACAAAGAAGGCTATGTATTCCTGTGAAGAGTTGGAGTCTTGGATGCTCACAGGGCCAGTTCTACTTTGTCCGGTAGAGTCGCTCTCCGTTGGCATCTGCTTGATGGTGATGAGTTTACTTGGGAAGGCTGTGCTTCAGGATGGATGTCGAGATGTGATGGCTGCCAGGTCTCTTGAACACGTCATTCCTGAAACAGCAGACCAGGCATGCACTTGGTTCAAGCTGAGCTGTTCCAGTCCATTCCAGCTCTTACATGCCTAGGACATTTATCTTTATGCATTCCACTTCATTTCTGATGATACAAGCTTCAATTTATGCTTTTTACACTTCATGTTTCTTTTTCTTTTTTTTTTCATGTTTCTTTTCTTCATGGATGCATGCAGATATTTTTTTTTCTCCTTTCAAGGGGCACCCAAACAGAAAATGAAGGATGTAAAAGCTTTCCTCAATTTATCTCATGGAGGTCAGCAAAATTTCTGAGACAGTTCTTCCTTGATTCTCTTCTGAGTCAAGGATTACGTGATTATATTCACCCTCAAGGCACACATCTTACGGCTACCAGACAATGTACCATGACTATTCAGAATGTTTTCAGGTGCTGTTTTTTTCAAGAAGGGGAGATTCCTACTTCCTCCTAACTAGTCTGTGTTCATCTGGAAGCTCATATTTGAATCTTTGGCTGGTATTTGAAATGTTGGTGGCAGAGCTTTCAGCAATCCCACAACATGCAAACTACCACAGGAAGACAAACAGACAGAGGAGCAGTGAAAAACAAAACCAAACAAACTCAAACCCAGCTTACATGACAATCCTCAGGTATTGGTTTCCCATGGGTCCTTTTTAAACATCACCACAAGATGACCTCATCAGACAAAATGAATCGTTCTGTGGGAAGTTCGGAGAGGGTGCATGTGTACAGAAGCAGACTGCTTCATCCATCTCCCACTCCACCATCAGGGGGTCTTGGCTTTGTGGAGATGTGTGAGCACCTGGCTAAATGAAGAACACCGACTTCCAAAAAAAGTGCGGGGTGAACTCAAGTCTGTGACACCCTCACGACTGCAGCCATGTCCATGAGAAGATGGGATGAGTGACTGGCAGGTGAGGGAATGGATCTCCCGTGGAATGCTGGGTTGTGGTCATTTCTGTCCTTGTGCTGTCATGAAGGACACAGTTTTAGGGGAAGACTCTTGCCTGAGACCTTCAGTCATGAAGACACACATCCCACCCTGGCATGCCCTTTGTCAAGCCTCGCTGCATCTCGCTGCTCTAGACGGTCTCCATCCATTTATGAACAAACTGATGCCTTGGTGTCTCCTGCTGACCACACATCGGTGCACGTGGATGAGGGTCTGTCACCCCAAAAGCCACTCATGTGCCCCAATGTGGATTTCTGCCAGCTCGAGTTTGTACTGAGACAACAGATGAGACTTTCTGCCCTGCTCATGATTTTCACCCTCAAGAACCCACAGAGACCATTCCACACTGTCTCGTCGGGGTGCTGTCAGTGGGAATTGACTCCACAGCAGTGAGTTGGGCTGTTGGTGTTTTGGGGTGGTGGGTGTATTGGTTGACGGGTCTTGTGTGAGGGGGGACACGTTGTCCTTTGGGACAGAAGACAGAACATGGCTTTTTCACTTGAGTGTCCATCACTGGGGCCTCCCATGTAGAGCACCACCCCCCTTGTCTCAGGGAGAGTGGGCTTTCTATTGGCGGGGAGGGGGTTGGTGGGGAGTTCATCTCCTCATTTCAAAAGGAAATAAATTCAAAATGAGGGATCCAGGCACAGAGTGCAGGCAGCATCTTGAACATCAGATATCCTTTTTAAAAAAATTGAAATGCTGATCTATGAGTAAAGAAATCAGAACCATATGGCCTCCCCCTCCCCTTAATAGACATATGGGCTTTACAAAGTCGAGAGAGACATACTTGGCAAAACTCACTTCAGATTTTACTCAAACCACAAAATGTTAAAAATATCTGAACATGTCTAATGAACCCAAAATGTGTCCTTGTTCACGCAAACGAACCTAACACCGTCTTAGTAGATACATATGCCTCCTCTGTGCCAGGCCAGGAAGCACCAGCTCACCCACAGCCGAGGTGAGACTGGGAGGCATGCCCAGCAACAGCCACAGAGCCCGGTGTGAGGCTCTGATGGGAAATGGAAGGGGGGAGGGGTGTGGCAGGAGGACCTTGGAGGGCCTTGGGAGGAGAGTTGGTCTAAGGAAACTGCTAAGGGCCAGTGGCTTTTGCAGAAAAGGCCTTTGCAGACAACTAAGAGTCTTCTAGGCAAGAGAAGAAGGTCGCAGGTTGGAAGAACCAGTTGTAGGAGTATAGATGCCCGGAGCGAGCACGTGGGAAGACCTAGGGTGTAGGGCTTGTACAGAAGAAAGGCAACTTTGGATGGAGATGAGAGGGGCAACCCGGTCTCGTCCCCAGGAACTTGGACTCACATGTACAAACCATGGAGCCTGGAGAGAGAACCATGATAACAATGTCTGCACTAATGTGAACATGACATATATGTGTGATCTCGTTTAATAAGGGTGTGCAAAGTGCAGCATAGATTAAAGGCAGTATGTCTCACCTCGTCTCCTCACTGAGATCACTAGGGAAGGAAGCAAGTTCCCTGGGTATCTCTCTAGAAGTTTCTACGTAGAGATATTTTCAAATCAGTACCTGTGTGTTTGTGTGTGTGTGCTTGTACATGCATGTGTGGCACATGGGTATAGATAGACACATGTATGGACGTATGTATCAGGGACACAACCAGTTAGTGAACTCAGATGCTGACAAAAAGGTTGAAAGTTCAAATCCACCTAAAGGAGCCTAAGAAGGCTGGGTGATATGTCTCCACCTTAAATTAGACCTTAAAATGCTATGGGGGCCTCTCCTCTCTAGTGACACCAGGGAATTGTCATGAGATGGCTTTGTTTCAATGTGTTTTCTCACTCTCTCTCTCCCCCCACTCCTACTGCCCTCCTCCCTCCCTCTCTTGCTCACACACACACACACACACACACACACACAGAGAGAGAAATCATCTCATATATATCCTTGGGAGATTTCTGATATGAGGTGTGACATCAGCAGGGTCCAGTCTCCAAGCCCTGGAAGGGTCCTCCGTGATCACCGAAACTGGGAGTTACTTTGGTGGGACCCAGCCTGTTGTCTGAGCATGATCCTGGCCCACAAAGTCCAGCTCCAGAAAACCTCTGAGATCTCTCTCCAATGCAAAGTTTGAGGAAACACATCCCACCTCCGAGTTCCCCATGCTTTCCCCGCTATGCTGCTGTCTTCCATTCATGGAGTGGCTTCTGTTCAATAAATGATGTGCTTGCGATCAGAACAATCCGATTCTCATGCTAATTATAGCAACAAGCTGCTTCCCCTAAGCGTGTTATGGGTGTTTCATTATTTTAAATTGTTATCTTCCATATTAATTACAGAAACCGTTGATCTTTTCTGATAAGCAGGCAGCTGCAAATTCCCTTTTTATGTCTCATTGTAATAGGTAGAGCATCAGGTAGAAATTGAATCAACTCCTGATACAAGTCATCGCTGGAGCACGCGGGGGTGGCCACGCCTGGGCTCCGGTCGGCCTGGACTTGCTGTCTCACAGAACCTCGGGGCCAGATGTCTTGGCACCTGGGCAGGGCGCGTCCTCCAGCTTGCTCAGGGCTACTGACCAAGGCTGCCTCTCTGCGTCCTCCCCAGCAAAGTGAGCCTCTGGTACCAACCAGTAAATCATCCCTAGAAATGGGGCGTGTAGTGGGGCAGGGGGAGGGGAGTGGTGGTGATGGCAATTGGCAGGAGGGCACCCTGCTTTGGCCCTAATTAGAGCTGTCATTCCTGGGGCGGCCAGGGCAGGGTGGGGGGCCCCCGGCTGCTGGGAAAACCTCTCCTTAGAAGGAGGGAGGCCAAAGGCCCAAGTGACTCAGCCTCATCGTTCCCGATTAACATCAGGAGTGGGGACAGGTGGGGCCGCCCCAGCTCTGAGCCCAGAGGCCTGAATGTGTCCAGACAGGCCACTGGCTCTCTCCTTCCTGGGCCGGCTGGCTCACGTGTCGAGGCCAACCCCAGAGGCGAGGCGACAGGCTTCTACTGGAGTAGACTTCCGCCAGGTGGGGTGACCTCCATGCCCGCCAGAATTCAGCTGGGCCACAGCCTGACCCCCAGCCTGACTTCCACTCCCCAGACACCTCCCCACCCTCTCCTGTAGCAAAGAGTCCTTCCTCTGTTTGTTCCTGGGTGTCCAGGCTCAGGGCATTCAAAAGCAAACAAACAACAAGCAAAGCAAAACAAACAGAAACCAGCATTGCCCGGCTGGATGAAGAATCCAGTTCTGCCAGTTACCCTCCAGCCAGCCTGCTCTGACTCACAGCGACCCCGTGTGTGTGTGTGTGTGTGTGTGTGCGCGCGTGTGTGTGTGTGTGTGTGTGTGTGATCGGCACAGCTGGCCTCCCCAGGCTTGCCCATGGCCGCTAAAGATGCCCCAACTCCAGTCAGGGCAGGTCCAAAGGGTTCTTTCTCAGTGGACTGGGGCCTCATCAAGGCCCCAACCCGCTTGACTCATCCAGCGGGTTTGGCTGTTGGCATCACTCAGAGACGTGGAGGACAGGAAACAAAACCCAGAATCCCATGCTCTGTTACGGAGTCAGCTCCGACCCATCCGGACGGTCCCTGTGGTTTCCGAGGCTGTCACTTTGTATGGCAGCAGACAGTCTCACCAGCCCACACCCCCAGCCCCCACCAAGAAGTGGCTGATGAGTTTGAATTGCAGACCTTACATTTAGTAGTCCACACTCAAGACACAAGACAACCGGGGCACGTTGGATAAAGAAAAGATGAGAGACATCAGGGGGAGAGACGAGGAGAACCAATGATTAAAAAGACTATGGGAAGGAACAGTGCCCAGCAAAAGCGATAGGAGGGTCTTCCACAGCTGGCATGGAGCTGAAGGTTTGGCACTGAGCTTCCTAGAAGCTAAAGTGGATAAAGACACGCCGTCTCTTGGATGATGCAAACTATTCAGGGAGGAAAAGTGATTAAATGAGTCATGGGGAGCAACTCGGGCCTACGAGGTGTTTCCTGGTTGCCCTCATAAGCAAAAATTGACTGTGTGTGGAGTCGTGAGCGAAGCTGATCATAAGAACCATTTCACTGGTCCCGAGGGGGAGTTCATCTGTCCTGGACTCCCTGTGTTTCCACTTCCCATCTGTACTAGTGCACATCCTCTGTTCTAGCTGGATTTGTGAGGTAGGATTGGGATCATGATAGTGAGGGGAAGCATTGAAGCACTAGAGGAAAGGTGTATGTTTCATCGTTGCTACACTGCACCCTGACTGTCTCATCTCCTCCATCTCCTTAAGGGCTTTCCTCTCCCTCCCCCCACCATTTCACTCTCCTACACCGAGCAGGATGTCCTTCTGCAGAGAAATGTCTCTCCTCACAAAAAATGCCAATATATAGCACCAAGTCTCTCCATCCTTGTCCCTAAGGCAATTCATTGGCACCAAACCACAATAGCATGACTAAGAAATCTCTGCAGGAGGTTCTCCTGAAAAGAAAGCTGTGCACAGGCATCATGAATGGAGTAGACAAGACGGGCAATGGCAAATCCTGCTGTAAGTTGATTT
>PVJH01021824.1:0-37870 GCA_004026705.1 Nesogale talazaci
AACTGTGCCACGATGAACATTGGAGCACAGAGGTCTGGCTATGGTTTGTTTTTTGCCTCCTCTGGGTATATGCCCAGTAGGGGAATGGCAGGGTCATATAGTAGTTCAATTTCCACTTGTTGTAGGTATCACCATATCAGTTTCCACAGTGGCTGTACATACCTTCAAGACCACCAGCAGTGGATGTGAGTTCTGTCTCTCCACAGCCCCTCCAACATTTGTTGCTTTCTGATTTTTTTAATTGGACTATCATTGAGGGTGTTAGGTGATATCTCGTTTTTTTAACTTGCATTTCTCTTATGGCTAATGACGAAGAACATTTTCTTATATGTTTATTGGCCATTCAGATTTCTGCCTCTCCATTCAGTTCCTTTGCCCACCTCCTCAGTGGGCAATTAGTTTTTTCCTTTTGGAAGCTAGCTGAGTATAACAGATTTTAGTAAAATGGCCTTTGTCTGATGTGTCATTGCTAAAAATGTTTTCCCAGTGTGTGGGCTCTCTTATTACTCTCTTGGTGAACTCTTTTGATGTACACAGGTGTTTTATCTTCAGTTTATCCCACTTGTCAAGTTGTGTCTCCTCTGTGTTTTTGTCCTTCCCCATTTCTAATAGCCTATGTATTCCTTGTATCAAAGTTCTCAGCTTGGTCCTAATTCCCTCATTGATGGCCCTAATAGTTGGGGGTTTTGCCTCCAAGCCTGTGATCTACCTTGAGTTTATACTTGTGCATGGAGTGAGATAGGGGTCTTGCTTCATTTTTTTGCAGGTAGATATTAATTTTGGTGGGGGGGGCATCACTGCCTCTGGTGGTCGTGGGTGCCACCCAGCGCTGCTCCTGAGAGACGTCACTGGATTTGAACCGTCAAGCCCGCAGGCCGCAGTCCTGCACTCAACCACTTAGGCCACTGGGGCTCAACCCAGTAGATATCAATTTTTTTCCAGCACCACTTGTTGAAAAAGGCATCTGCTTCCCATTTGATATTTTTAGAGCCCTATCAAAGATCAATTGTCTGTATGCTGATGATTTTATTTCTGAGTTTTCAGTTCTTTTCCATTGGTCTGCGTATGTATCATTATGACAATACCATGTAGTTTTGACCATGTGGCTGTATAATATATGCTAAACTCAGATAAAGCAAGCCCTCCCATTGTGTCCTTCTTGAGGAGTTCTCTGCTAATTCTGGACTTCTTCCCTCTCCATATGAAGTTGGTAATCTTTTTTTCCATTTCTTTGAATAAAGATGAGGGTAATTGTATTGGAATTGCATTAAAGTTATATTGTGCCTTGGGTAGAACTGACATCTTTACTATATTGAGTCTTCCATTCCACAAGAATGGGCTATTCTTCCATTTGTTGTGGTCTGTCTTGGTTTCTTGTAATAATTTTCTTTAGTTTTCCTCATGCAAATTCTTTATTCTTTTAGTCAGATTTATCCCTAGATATTTCAGTTTGTGCTTACTCTCCTCTTCTGTGGTCTTATCCGATGTGTATAGCAGTCTGATGGACTTCTGATTGGTGTGTGTGTGTGTGTGTGTTATTGTCTGAAGTGAACTTATTTGTCACAAGACTCCCAAGTCCATTTCAGTTTCACTTTCCTCATTTTCTTTAATTCGCCCAGACCATTGTTTGAGTTTGAGGGCTAAGAAAACTGGAGGGAAGACTTCTGATTGTTGATCATGTATCCTGCCACTCTGCTATACTCCTCTATTGCTTCCAGTAGTCCCTTGTGAAGCCTTTGGGATTTTCCATATATAAAATCACATATCTGCAAATAACGATAGTTTCACCTCTTCCTTCCCCAGTCAAATGCCTTTGATGTCTTTTCTTTGCCTTATGTTGTTAGCAAAACCACCAGAACGATGTCAAATAAGAGGAGAGCCAAGGGGCATCCTTTTTTGGTCCCATCTTTCAGTGGGATTGTGTTTGTCTTTTCTCCATTGACTACTATGTTGGTTGTTGGTTTTTCATATATACTTGTATTATTTTGAGGAATTTTCCTTTCATTCCTATCTTCTCAAGTGTCTTAGATAGGAATTGGTGTTGGATGTTGTCAAATGCTTTTTCCACATCTATCGATATTACCATGTGGTTCTTATAGTTTTTCATGTCAATTTGGCAAATGATACTAATGATCTTTCATATGTTGAACCATCCCTACGTCTCTGGTATGAACCCCATGTGGTCATGGTAAATTATTTGTTTTATATACCTTTGTATTCTGTTGGCCAGTATTCTGTTAAGGATTTTTGCATCAATGGTCATTAAGGATATTGGTTTCTAGTTTTCAATTTTTGTGGACTTCTTGCTCGGTTTCAGTATCAGAGTTATACTAGTGTCATAGAAGGAGTTCAGGAGGTTTTTGTCTTTTTCGATGTTCTGGAAAAGTTTGTGTAGGTTGGTATCAGTTTTTCACTGTATGCTTAGTAGAATGCTCCTGTGAAGCCATTTGGCCCAGGGGATTTTTTGTTGTTGTTGGTAAATCCCATGATAACTTTGTCTATTTCTTCTATTGCTAAGGGTTGGTAGAGGTTCTTGATGCCCATCAGGTATAGTCTCGGGAGGGATTGTTTTTCCCAAAACTTGCCCATATCTTCCAAGTTGTTGAATTCATAGGCATACAATCCTTCATAGTACTGTGTAATTATCCTTTTGATTTCATTAGGATCTGTTGTAATGTCCCCTCTTTCATCCCTTATTCTTGTTATTGAAATTGGTTCCCTCCTTTCTATGGTTAGATGTGCCAATGACTTGTCAATTCTGATTATCCTTTTAAAGAACCAACTTTTAGCAGCGTTAACTTTTCCCATAGTATTTTTATTTTCCCTTTCCTGAATCTCAGCCCTAATTTTTATTCTTTTCTTTTGCTAATAGTAGGCTTGTCCTGCTGACTCTGCTCTAGTTGTAAATTTTGTGCCAGCATATAAATCATGAGACTCTTTCTTTTCCAGATGTACATGTATTGCTATGAAACTTCCCCTGATACCTGCCTTTGCTATGTCCCATAAGTTTTCATTGTTTTTGTGTTTTCCTTCTCATTGGTTTCTAGAAATTTTCAAATTTCATCTCTGATCTGGATCAGTACGCACTTTTTGCAATAGAGAGTTATTCATCCTCCAATTGTTTGCTCTTGTTTTCTTCATTTTCCATTTATTGATTTCCAGACTTATGGGACAGTGGTTAGAAAGGTCTATATGATAACAATGTACTTAAATTTATTTATGTAGAGTTGCTTTTTGCCCCAGCATGTGGTCTATCTTTGAATATGTGGTATGTGAGCTGGAAAAGAATGTGATTTTTTTTTTGTATTTGGATGAAAAGCTCTGTTGATATCAAGTCAAATTGTCTAATTGTAGTGTATGGATCTCGAGCCTCCCTGTTGAGTTTGTTTCCCTGTGATCTGTCTTTCTCAGACAGTGGTATATTGAAGTCACCCACTATAATTGTTGAGGCTGTGATTTCTTTTTTCATCTTTTGGAGTGTTTGGTTGATGTTTTCAGAAGGTCTCTCATTTGGAGAATTTATATTTTAAATGCTTATTAGCTCTTTGTCTACCCTTCCCTTGAGCATTAGTGTCCCTCTTTATCACTTTTTATGGTTTGTACTTTGAGGCCAATTTTATCTAAGATTAGGAATTCTACCCCTGCTTTTTTTTTAATTGCTGTTTGCTTGATAAGTCTTTCTCCAGCTTTTGAGTCTCAGCCAATTTTTGTCTGTAGTCCTTGAGATGTGTCTCCTGCAGGCAGCAGATTGATAAGTTGTATTTTCTAAGTCAGTCTGCTAGCCTCAGTTTCTTAATGCCTGGTTTCAGTCAATTGATATTCAGGGTTATTATCTCCATCTGTGGACTTTCTGATGTCATCTTATACCTTTTTGTGTTGGGTGTTTCCCAACCTCTCTTTCTTTTCAGTGTGTTGTGCATGTGGATCGTTCTTGACTTCTTTCCACCCTTAATTCAAGGTTATCTTGGGGGCTGTTTTCTCTTTGTTGACCTTTAGGTAATGTTGTTCTATGTGGTGGTCTGTTACTTATGCTTGGTGAGTGCTGTTCTCCCCATACTGGATTAGCAAGAATCTTGTAAAGCTTGGTTTTTTCCCTAACATTTCCTTTGAGATTTTCCTTATCTGGGAAGATTTATTTCTCTATCTATCTTGATAGATCATTTGGCTGGGTAAAGTATTCTTGGGTTTGCATTATTTTCCTTCAATATTTGAAGTATATTACTCCACTCTCCTCTTCTTAATAGTGTCCACTGATAGGTCTCAGCATATTCTTATTTGGGAACCTTTATAGGTGATTGCTTGCTTTTCCCTTGCTGCTCTCATGATTTCTTCCTTTTCCTCAAAGTTGAATAGTTTAACTATTATGTGCCTTGGTGACTTCTTCTTGGGATGTTGTCTAGATGGTGTTCTTTCAGCCTCCTGAATGGTTGCCTGGTTTTCGTTAAGATGGGGAAGTTTTCCTCCAAGAATTCTCTGACTATTGTTGCAGATTACTTCTTTGTTGTATCTTCCTCCGGTAATCCAACTATTCTGATGTTGTTCCTCCTCATAGCATCAGACATAGCTCTTAGGTTTTCTTCAGCTTCTCTGATAGTTTTAGATTTTTTTTCTTGTTTCCAAAAGTCCACTGGCTATCCTCTAGCTCACTGATGTGTTTTTGTGCTTCTTCCTGTCAATTTGCGAAGTGAGTCTACTGTTGATTTTTATTATCTTATCCTTAAGCCCTTTTATTTCCTTTAGGTATATGGATGGACTTTATCTCCTCTATCATATCATCCTTTTTCTGTATTGTCTCCCTCAAGTCCTGTATGACTCCAAGCAGCGTTCTGAAAATACCTTTCTGTGGCAGAACAATGTTTCTTGTATACACATCATTACGTTCAGGACGTCTTCTGCTGTTGTCTTTTGTTTCTCTTATTTTTTGGTTGAGGTCACTGGGGCTGATTGCTGTTTGCATTGTATTGTTTTAGAAGAAGCAGGTGCCATTTTCCAGGTTGTCATTAAGAACTGGTTCTCTCTGGGAGACTTGTAGGAATGCTTCTTCAAACTGCCTGCATCTTATTTCACCTCGGAATTGGCCTACCACTTTATCCTCTTGTGGCTTCTCTCTTTTCCTAGTGAATCAGTTCTGTTATTTGGAGAGCAAATGGTCTTCTTAGGATGGTCTTCTTAGGGGATACTGGTTGAATTGTTGTGGACTCACAAAGATGCAGCTTTACTGCATGATCCCACAAGAAACTGTGATGGTGTAGCCCACAGCAGCTTGGTG
Source organism: Nesogale talazaci (assembly GCA_004026705.1). NCBI lineage: Eukaryota > Metazoa > Chordata > Mammalia > Afrosoricida > Tenrecidae > Nesogale > Nesogale talazaci. Next base: position 5,270 of record PVJH01021824.1, read on the forward strand.
CACCAACAGGGCATTTGGGGTTGCCCACAACAAGGGAAGTGCCACAGAAGGCTGGTGGGTTGCCTGCGTTTGTGTAGAGTACCATGAATGGTGGGCAGAATTGCCCTGGGCAGGTAGATCCCTGTGGAGGTTATGCAAAAGTTCCCACAGCAGCGTGGAATGTTGGCAAGTATTGGCTGAGCTGCCTTAGGTGGCGTGAGGCACTAAGCCAGCAGGAGGAAGTTCCCTCAGTCACACAGGAAAACAGAGGATGGATAGGCGCTTTCCCAGCCATGTAGGCAAGAATTCCCCAGGAAGAAGTTGGGCAGAATATTCCTGGTGTATGTCTGGCAGACTTCCCCAGCCTCGGGCTATGCTGCACAGAATGGAGCCCTTCCACCTGAGTGGAGCAGTTATAAATGCCTAAGGGGAGTGTTCTTGAATGTCTGCAGTGGTATGTGAGAGAAAATGGAAGAGACCAACAGGAAAAACACCAAAGAACTAAACCCACTGAAATGATGGGGGGGGGGGGGCAATTAGAAGAGAGGGAAACCAGGCCTTTATTTGGAAACACCACTGCGTGGACTGAACCTCCAACCTTTCAGACTGCAGCAGAGCCATGTTAACCATTTATACCACTCAAGGATTTTTTTTTCTTATATTGCTACGACTGTAATAGTAAGAGTTGTGTTAATAATAATGTGCTGCGACTTGCTGTTGTAAGTGTAGAGTTGCTTTTTTCTTTTTTTTGACCTCTGTTTCATGAGGAAAACCAAAACTTCATAAGGTTAGGTCACATTTCCGACCCACCCTACTAACATGGCAGAATTAGACTCATCCATATTGGTTTGTTTTGAAATCTCATTTCTTTATCTATGTACTCTACTGTCCGCTTTATGCACGGTGCCATTCAAAATGAAATCTCAATCTTATACATGACTTATTTTGAAATTACTTGTTTGAAACATATTACACAAAAATCTTCTATTTCCTAATCTGAGCGCGTGTAGGTTAAGACCGAGTGACCCCTCCTTTGCGTATGAATAATGTAAGGCCACACTCTGGTCATCTGCAGTATTGTGAATAAAGCCCAGGTCTCTTCAGTTCTTGCTCAGTTACTCTTTCCTTCCATCCTGCTATTGAGGGTGGTGTCCCCACAGATGGTTTTCCTGGAAGCAGTGAGATCACGGGGAGAAGGCTGCCTATTCCGGACACTAGGGCTTTCTTTCTTTCTTTTCTTTTTTTTTTAATTGCAGCATTAAGTTCTTTTAAATTTCCTATATGGAATTTCTGTGGAATTGAAGCCAGGTACATTCACAAAAGTTTTTAGGTCAAGAAGTTTTAAAAACACACGCATCTCCAACAACATAGTTCTTAAAAATCATATGTCAGCCTTATTCACATGTTTTAAAACGGTGTCCTCATCAGCTGGCACACAGTTTAGCATAACTTGGTATTTTTTTCCAGGTATTTTCTTGTGTCGTGTTTAAAAATTAAGCTAAAAATTTCTCCTATGTTTCAACTGCTATTGGGTTTCTTGTTTAATACCAGTTTTTCCCTTCTTATGCACGCACTCCCCACTTAGTAAAATGGTTACATTCTAAAGACAAGGTCATTATGTGAAAAGTAGCATTATTCCAAAGCAGTGGATGGCATCATTACTTAATGCCAAAATGCATAATTGCCAAACCCCGGAAAAGTGTGGTCCAGTCAAGTTGACATAATTTTAACCGTGACAACCTGACTCACGCTCTGTCCCTCAACATCCATTATTGCTAGACTCAGGGTGTAAATGTGCAGAACAGTTCTATAGTAGATTTTCTACTATTGTCACAAATGCAAAATGTAACGTAATGAGATAGTTGGTGAATATGAGAAATAGCTGTATATGGTTTTAGAAAATGTTAAAGTCAGTAATGAAGTGGACAACCTAGTAGCACTTGGTGCAGCATGGACTAATATAGCTCATTGAAGAAAGAAGACTCCTCTTTTGCTAGCCGTTCTCTAAGAGCAAAATGTATCTTCTATTAGCAACCACAGAGCCAGTGGAAGCTATTTTCATGTTAAATTTTCTCTAAATATTGAATGCAGTCATTCCTTTTAGTTCTTCATATCGCTGTCACATTAGATTTATAGGTGAAATCTGTTACTAAGTTCTGTTCCTGGGAAAAAGCTTTTCAAGCAGTGTTTAACATAAGCCTCACATAAGCTGTATTGCCAACACTGTGAACAATGTTTTAGGAAGAGATTTTTTTTTTTTTGGGACATCACTGCTCTCCAGTGGTGGGAGTAGGAGGCCCAGCCCCACTGCTGGAATTGAACCTCCGTCCCAGTGGGCCGCAGTTCCGTGCACAACCACTACGCCACCAGGGCTCAGCCAGGAAGAGATTTTACAACATACCTTTTGAAAGCATTTCAAGAAATTATTAAACCAATGGGATAAAGTATCAAGTGCATTTAGATCCAGGAAGCCATACCTGATTTATATTTGTTCTTTAACAGCCATGGATAATATTTAAGAAACAGACAGAAACCCACACGACCCAAAATAAACCCATAGTTTTGACGTCAAACACTACTCATTCAAGCCTTTATTGAGTAGAAATCTGTGTACTAAATAAAAGCTTACAATGAAATGGAATGTCCTTTACAGAGGAACACTATCTATCCAGACATTTCACTGTCAGGTGACATCGTCTTAGTTCTTCTGTAACCTTGCTTTTTAAAAGAATATTTAATCTCAAGATTTAGAGTTTTAAAGGAGGACTTTTTGACCCATGCAGTAATCATTAGCAACAATTAGAAATAATAATAGTAAACAGTGCATTCTTCCTATATGCCAATCATTCTCCTCTATACTTACACGCCTTATCTTACTTCATCCTATAACAATGTAAACAGATATAAACAGGTCTGTTATTCCCATTTTACAGGTAAAGATTTAGTCTTGGTGCAAAATCACCAAGATGCTATATTTGAATAAAATTTCCTGACTCCAAGAAATCTATGTGCCTAAACATTTTTCCTAAACTGTTACCTTAGTCTAGCCACGCTTATCAACAGTAAAATATTTTGAAGGTGCTGGAAAATTATTTGTTAAAACAATATACCAGTGTTGATTTTTCGTTTAAAGGATTTTTAGCCACAAAATCTAAAACTAGAGATTTGGTGAGCTGCAGCTAATCATTCTTCATTTGCAAAAGACTTTCATTTACTCTTGTTTTTTAATTCATGTAGTTGTCAGCCGTCAGTCACATAATGTTAGTTCCTTGGTTGTGCATGAGGAGTTGTGCTGCTTTGGATTTTGGAATAGGTTTATTTAGAACCTGTATAAGAACTTTTTTTGGAATTTTCTATTCAGAAACATGTCATCAGCTTTATTTTAGTTTTTAATTGTAGCTTAAATATGAGGCGGTTCAAAACATTTGTGGGAAATGGAATTTTTTTTTTCACATCACTGCCCTGGTGGGAGTAGCAAGCCCAGCCTTGCTCCTGCAGAGCTGCTGCTGGATTTGAACTGTCAACCCTGTGGGCTGCAGTCCCGCATACAACCACTGCACCATCAAGGCTCAGCTAATGGAATTTTTTTTAGTGGATGTTTTCCAGGAATTTTTTGAAGCCCCCTCATATATATACTAATAAATGGTTATTTCTCTTTTTTTTCAACTTGTATTAAGCAATAACAATCAAAATTCAATATATTGTGCTGTCTGTTCTTAATATAACTATATTATTGATAATTACATGGTCAGTCTTAAATGATCCTAATAGTTATGTCTCTCTTCACAGATTTTATTAAACAAAGAAGAGCAGGACTGAATGAATTCATTCAGAACTTAGTTAGACACCCAGAGCTTTACAACCAGTAAGTAATTTTCATTATGTTTTTAAGAAGGTCCTAAAATCAAACTTCAGAATGGGAAAATACTAATATATGTGTCAAAAAGTATTGCTACAAAACATAGAATCTGTCTTTATTTAATAAAACAACACATGAAGCTATTCTATCTCATCAGACCTGCCCTGTAGGTCTATCCATTTCTGAAGGCAGTGTTTTGGCATCTCTCTAATCCGTCCCCCCAAGAATTCTGCATGATTGAACTTATACCGCATCAGCATGGCATTTGGGGCACCCTCAAGGAATTCAAATCATGGTCCCTTTCAGTATTCGCTGAGTTTTGTGAAAAAATAAGGAAAATAATTCTGAAGGGGCAAGGCCAGTGTTTATGTAAGTGTTTAGGGTAAGACTTTGCAGGGAACTTCTCATCATCAGCCAGTCCTTGCTGCCCTTAAAGAATGAGTCAGGGACATTGTTGGGGTGGGGAAAAATCCACTGGGGCAATTTTCCTGGTCTTTTTCTCAGCAATGCAGGTTTCCATTTACTTACAACTTCTTTCTGCTAAATCCCCATCATCATCCTGTGTCCTTGGAGAAAATCTGTCATGATTACCCCTTAAGAATCCTAAAAACAGGTGTCATAGCCCTCTGAGCCATCCTGGCCTGCCTTGAACTGGTTCAGAAGATCCCCCAGGTAGTCCCTGTTCTGATTGGATCTGGTTCTCTGGATTGTATGGTAAATTCAAAATTGATCCATTGTTCTGATTGGCTCTCTAATTCATTTTCATTAACATTGAGAGTGATGGGAAGGTCAGTTCTTTGAGCTAGCTAATGGTTACCAGCATGGTTTTTGACCTCTGTCAAGCCAAAAGCTTGCTGAGACCAGGAAGTTCACTTGAAATGGAAAATGTTGAGCCATGTGAAAGCCCACTTTTGATGTGTGTTACATCCATGGTATGTCTGTGTTCTCCCACCGGTTTCTGGGCATTAGCTAACGTTTCTTTGTCAGAGGAGATGGTCTTCCCTCCCTGGGCTCATCTTTCCAACTTTCCTTAAAATACAGACCATTGAAAGAGACAATATTCCCATAAACTTGATGCAAAGTTTCAATAATTTGAAAAGATACCCACTTCAGTGTTACTAAAAATTATTTTCCCATGGCACAAAAAAAATCGTTTTTAAAAAAAGGCACCTTTTGGTGAATCTAACTGCATTCTGGAGAGAACTTGTTCACGGCCATCAGTGATCACAAAGACATGTTTAAACACATTTTGTTTGAAATAGCTTGTGTGTGTCAGAACTGGCAACCCCAGTAGCAATACTTTTTGATTTACGTATACGGTATATATAAAGTGTTACATGCTAAATATGTTTGTAAATTTTTCCTCTCGCACTTTGCCCCTGATACTTATCTCCTTTTTTTCCTTCATCACTTTAAGACTCTAGTTCAATCTCCCTTTTGCCCTTGCATTAGTTTTATAGATTAAATGTGAAATAAATTTGCATGTTACATAGTTAAAGAACTTTTCTCATTATGTGACATTATGTGCATTCAAAAATATTGATGAACTACATTCTTTGTGCTGTGTGAATATAAATATAAATTAATATTTGGTTTTTGTTTTGTTTTGCTTTGGGGTTTTTTGGGGGGGGTTGTTTTGTTTTGTTTCGTTTTGGGGGGGCATCATTGCCCTCTGGTGGTGGGAGTAGGAGGCCCAGCCTTGCTCCTGGAGAGCTGCTGCTGGATTTGAACCTCCAACCCAGTGGGCCGCAGTCCTGCGCACAACCACTACGCCACTGAGGCTCAGCCCGTTTTCTTTTGTCTTTTGGGGCCATCACTGCCTTGATAGGAGTAGGAGACCCAGCCTTGCTCCTGGAGAGCTGTTGCTGGATTTGAACCGCCAACCCTGTGGGCTGCAGTCCTGCGCACAACCACTACACCACCAGGGCTCAGCCCTAAATATAAATGAATATAGTACCTCCCTTCCAGGGGCCTGAGTTTCCAGTCTCGGAGGAGAGACAGATATTGTTGCTGTAGCTGTTTTGTTGTTGTGTTACGTGCTGTCCCGTGCCATCCTCCCCATCATTGCTGTGTGTGAGTTCATTGTTGCAGCCACCCTGCCAATCCCAACTGTGGGAATCCGGGTTCACTAGAGAAACAAATTCATAGAGACTCATATCACAGAATCATTGTATATTATATTACACAAACATCCCAGCTTAGTCCAGGTCTAGCCTGCAAGTCCCATATTAGCTTTTATGTTCGACACCATTCCATAATTTCCTCTTAAGGCTCACACAGTACATGCCGTGGAAGATCACAGGCCAATATGTGGAAGGTCTTGTGAGTCCCGTGACAATGGAAGCATCTCAATGCTGGCATGGGTCTCCAGGTGGCTCCTCCAGCTCCAAGGCTCTGGCTCCATCAGCATCGCTTCATGTAGACAAACAAGAGTGTGTGCCCTGCCTCCAGGAGGAAGACAGGAGTTTCCGAAATCCTCAGGAGAAGGCCATGCCCATCCAGAAGCCTCCTTGGCTATGACCTGATTGACAGGCTAGACTCCCTTCCTTCGCTGAAGGTGACAGGTGATTATGTAACTGCCACGCCATCTCCTTGAGGCTCTTTCTCGTTCTTACTGACTCCCAGGGTCATTCTTAGCATTTCCATTTTCAGCACCTGCTGCCAACTTGGGGAGATCTGTAACGGCCTCATGCTACCAACCCAGCAGCAGAGACACCCCCCCCCCACCTTGGGATGTGTACCAAAAACCCCACAAAAGCTCACAGCCATCTGGCTGATTCTGACTTATAGCAACCCTACTGGACAAAATTGAACTGCCTCCATGGGTTTTCAAGGCTAAGGGTTTTTTTTGGTTTTTTTCCCACATCACTGCCCTGGTGGGAGTAGGAAGCCCCTCCTTGCTCCTAGAGAGCTGCTGCTGGATTTGAACCATCAGCCCTGTGTGTTATAGTCCCCCACACAACCACTGCGCCACCAGGGCTCAGCAAGGCTGTAAGATTTTTTGGGGGGGCATCACTATCCTCTGATGGTTGTGGGCGCTACCCAGTGCTGCTCCTGAAAGCCACTGCTGGATTTGAACCGCCAAGCCCGCAGGCCGCAGTCCCACCCTCAACCACTTAAGCCACCAGGGCTCAGCCGGCTGTAAGTTTACAGGAGTAGAAAGCCTCATCTCTTCTGAGAAATGACTTGGTGAGTTCAAACTGATGACCTTTCGGTTTGCAACCCATCTCATAATCTACTTTGCCACTAGGGTCCCTTTGAGACATTATATGTCCTACTAATTGTACCAAAATTCATATTGATAGGGAAGAGGAGGATGCAGCCCCAAACCACTAGTCTTTCTGAGAGGGAGAAAACCGGATTATTACAGTCTGAGAAATCCTCTGTAGCGCTGCTCTGAGTTACATATTTGTGGGATGCACACGATGGCATAGGGGATTATAAATTGGGCTGCTAATCACAAGATCAGCAGTTCACACCATCTAGCTACTCTCTGGGAGAAAAATGAGACTTGCTACTCCAGTGACGAGTTATAGTCCCAGAAACCCACAGCAGCAGGGTTATAAGTTGCTCATAAGTTTGCTATGAGGTGGAGCAGTTTCATAGTAGTGAGTGTTTGGGTCTGTCCCACAGATCTTGAAGGGACTAGCTCTTGGAGGCAGGCACACGAGCTATGGATCAGCTTAGCTATTTTTGGTTTGGGTGAACCCAGGTGTGTCAGAAAAACTACACAAATGGTAATTGCTGCTGAGCCCCGGTGGCGTAGTGGTTGTGCACGGGACTGCGGCCCACTGGGTTGGAGGTTCAAATCCAGCAGCAAGGCTGGGCCTCCTACTCCCACCACCAGAGGGAAGTGATGCCAAAAAAAAAAAGGTAATTGCTTTTAGAATAATTGTTCCAAAATATGGTCCTTTGATGGTGAGTCTGAAACCACAGTAAATTACATCGTGTTCAGATCTGTGCCTGGAAGGACTTGTTGGTCACATTCACGTATGGACAGAGGAACTCTGGGAAATGCCTCAAATAGCTCACGTTTGTTTGACTTGATTATTTTTATTTCTTTCTAGGTCACTTGTGCATATATGCCCTACTTACGTATTTACATATCTAACTATAAATAAAATTCTAGCCATACCATGAATATCTAGGAGCAAATTTAGATGGTGGCCCATTCTGAGGGTTCCACAGTAAGTAGGTTGATAAAGAATACCAAGTATACCACGGTCTGCCCGAAGTACAGTCAGAATGCTTGCTCTTTAGGAGTGAGATTGGCGAGAGTTCCTCTCCTGTACTTGGATTCGGTTGTCAGGTGGGCACAGTCCCTGCAGAAGGTCATCGTGTTTGATGAGATAGAGGTCAGCAAAAACTAGAAAAAGCATCAAGGAGATGGAACTGGCATAGTGATTGAAATGAAATGTCCCAAAATATTAATAATGCAAGTATCTTCTTATGTAGTAGGTATGACAATCTTTCTTCCTCCTCTGGGGGAAATTTTTGTTCTGGTCCAGAATTCACCATTTAAAAGTATGCAGTTCAGTGCGTTTTTCAGTTTATTCACAGAGCTCTGTATCCATCATCACTAATTTCAGACTCTGTCCATCACTCCAAAACCAAATCCTCGTTCTCTCAGCCCCACCTTCCTTGATCTCCTGCCAACCACTAAGCTACACTCAGGTTTGCCTATTCTGGGAATTGTGTGCAAATGGAACCATGCAATAGGTCTATCTTCTTGCATTTAGCATAATGGTAAAGGCCAAATACTCCATCATAGGCACATGCCACATTTTATTTGTCCATTCATCAGCTGATAGACATTTGGGTCTCTGTATTTTGGCTATTGTGAACAGTGCTGCTATGAATATTCATGATTAACTATTTGTCTCAGCACCTGGTCTCCATTTTCTGGGACAGTCTTCAGTGTACATTACAACTTAATGTAAATAAAACAAAAATCTTCATGATGGGATGAATAGATAGCATGATAAATAAAGAGAAGATGGACTTTGTCAAGGATTTCATCTTTGGATCCACAATCAATGTCCATGGAAGTGTAAGTTCAGAAATCAAATGACATTTTATTAGGCAGAGCTTTGCAAGACCTCTTTAATGTGTTGAAAAGGCAGGATATCACTTTGAAAACTAAGATGTGCCTGACCCACGTAATGGTATTTTCATTCGCCTTATATTAAAGTGACCAGACGTGCCGCTTTTTAACAATTTAACAACGTCCTGTGTCATTTTTAAATTAAAATAAATGTATTGCAATACTATTTTTTGCATTCTATGAAAATTTTTGTTGCTCCATATAGACCAAGTTTTTAATCTAAGAACCCCCACGCCACCTCCCCTCCCCGTCAATGGTGTCCCGCTTAAAATCTGGTCACTTTACTTTACATGCAAAGTTGAATTGTTGAAGATCAAAGAAGAATCAGTATATTCCAATTATAGAGCTGGCAAAGAATATTGAAAGTACTGGGAATTGGCAAAAGAACAAACAAATCTGCCCAGAATGTTCCTTGAACATGAAGGTGGCAAGACTTCATCTCACAAAGGTCAGGCGTGTTTTTCGGGGGAGACTTCTGGCCCTTGGAGAAGGACATCATGCGTGGTACAGCGAAGGGCAGGTGAAACAGAGGAACGCCTCAGGGAGGTGAATTGGCACGATTGCTGGAACTGTAGACCCAAACATAAGAACAGTGGTGGGGGTGGCACGGAACTGGGCAGGGCTTTGTACAGTAGCGTATGGGATTGCTGTGAGTCAGACCTGACTTGATAACAACGAACAAAAAAACATAGCTAGGAGTGGAATTAACTTTTCGAGGAACTAACAAACTGTTTTCCATGGACGCTGCACCATCTATCATTCCTAGTGGATCCTACCCTTGAGATAGTTGAGGTTTATTGTGCCAACCTGGCTCCTAAACAACCTCGGGGTTAATTGAAAGGTGGAGAGATAAATGGCTCAGTGAGTCTCGACTTTCTAGTTCTCAGGTCTCCTGGTTTCTGATGGTCAGATCAGAATGCAGTTTCCTCAGCCAGTTCCCTGCTTCAGCTGGCAGGGCTCGCTTCCTGCGAGACATCCCTGAGGAGAAGCCATACAGACTTACCCTGATGCAGCCCTGGGTGCTGGAGCAGTCATGTGGAGACCCCTGCTAGTGCTGAGATGCTTATACACCCACCGATTTGGCTTTCCTCCTGCAGTCGGTGTCATTGTATATGTTTTGTGAGATTGAAGAGGTCTTTGTAGATTGTTATCAGACATATGGACTAATATCAAACTTATGGTGTCAGACAGCATAGGTTGGGATGCTTTCTTAATGTACACTTACCCTTTATATAAAATTCTCTCTTATACATAAAATTTGGGGGGGGGGGGCATCACTGCCCTCAGGTGGTGGGAGTAGGAGGCCCAGCCTTTGCTCCGTGGAGCTGGAATCGAACCTCCATCCCAGTGGGCCTCAGTCCCGCGCACAACCACTACGCTACCGGGGCTCAGCCTTATACATGTAATTTTTGTGGATTTGTTTGCCTAGTTTACCCAAATTAACACAGCCCTTAATTTTTTTTTTCTTTTTCCCATGGCCTCTACAAGGAATATACAGTGTTCGTATTTAATTACTAAGACCAATTTGGAAGGGGAGTGTGGCAGTTACATAATCTGTTGTCAATTTGAGATTTATGAGTGAAAGGGTGGAATTACCTGTCAATCAGGTCGCAGCTTGATGACTTCATTTGGAGACACTAAAGAAATAAATAATTTGATGGAGACGGGACACTCCCTGCGAAGCTTGCTTGCTGACAAAGACACATGAAGCTACGCTAGTGCCCCGGGGTGGAGGAGCCACTTGAAGACCCCTGCCAGTGCTGAGATGTTTATACCACCACTGGACCCACAAAGCTTCCCACCCACTGGCCTATGAGCTTTCTACGTTTGGCATCATCGCTTGTGTTTTGTCAGACTTATGGACTGGGCTGGGATGTTTTCTCAGTATTCAGTTGCTCTTATATATAAAGCTCTTTCTTTTCTTTTTTTTAAATTAAAAACCATTTTATTGGGGGCTCATACATTGTTTTTCACAATACACAAATAAACATACTGTGCCAAGCACTTTCACATCCGCTGCTGTTATCATTCTCCAATCTTCCGCCTTTTCCCTTGAGCCCCTGGTAACGGCTTTTCCATCCCTTCCCCTCTTCCCCTGCTCTCCCCTCCCACCAACCCTCAGTGTAAAGCTCTTTCTTCTACACATATGAATGTCTGGATTTGTTTCTCTAGTCTACTCAGACTAACACGAGGAAGTAACCCTCAGGTATAGAGATTTAATTATTCTTCAGGATCATCATTAATCCACTCAAAGTCACTCTTTTATTTAAATTCATGTTTTCTTTTCATTTCATCACTGTTAATACCCACTTTTTTATATACCCAATTTCAGTATGTTTTATCTATGTTCCTTAACATGTGAAAAATCTTAAACCGAATTTTGGACTTTATTAGCATATATATATATATATATATATATATATCTTACTAGGAGTTAGGCAGTGTTCTCTAGAGAAACAAAACCAGGACACTTATGATTAATTTTTATATATGTATAATATTTATTTAGACATATTTATACATATAACATATATATATATATTCCTTCTCAGAGAAGGAATATAATAGCTAATTCATCCACACAGAAGTACAGAGAGCTCAGTTCAGCTCACTTCCATGCAACAATTATATACTGGAAGGCCTTCACAAAAGGGCTGCCAGGTCCAAGGTCAAGCAAGCAAGACAGCTGAGTCTTCCCTCAGGCAGTGCAGGCAGAGTCCACCCCCAGGCAGCAAACAGAAGGGCAGGCCAGCAACAGTCAGTAGCTCGGGAGCTTAGCAAAGCAGGCCTAGGTGGGATATCAAGCTCAAGCAATGCAAGGTGATAAGACCCACCAGTCTCAAGTTCAAGCGAGTAAACATACGGGAAGCGGGATGTAGATCTCGAACCAGCCTCAAGCTCTAGCTACACAAGCCACAGGTTGGCTTGGCCCACAGGTTAAGGCAGAGAACTAGCTAAAGCAGCAGCATGCTGATCCGATCACCAGAGAAGCAGAAGGAGGCCTTGCAGTGCCATTTATTTCTTTGGCCTTCAATCAAATTGTGACCTAATTAATCCCACATGTTCCTTTTGGCCAACTTGGCACAATAAACCTAACTATCACATAGTGTAATACAGATCTCAATGTGTGCTTCTCCAGCAGTACTTTTATTTTTCCAATGAAACTATTTTTAAGACCTTTCTATGCTACCCTGGGTACCTCCAGTTCTTTGTTTTTGGAATACATCCTGATAGTATTTCTGACAGGCAGTGACCACAGCTTATTTTCTCATCTCTCTAATGATCGATAACTATTTTGTTTCTAACTTGCTATTGGACCGAATCCTTATACGTGGTCTCCCTCGATCTTGTACTTCAGTTCTTCTGGGACTTATCACTGGGTGGGTTCTAGGTGCCATGGGTTGGGTCCGTCTGTTAGTGACCCCGTCCTAACAGAATGAAGCCCTGCCTCGTCCTGGGCCATCTCACATCTCTTATGTTTGAGCCCTTGTTGCAGCCTCTGCGTCTGCCCATGTCCTTGATGTTCTTCTTTTTCAGTGACCTTTTAGTTTATCGAACAGGATGCTCTTTCTCACCAACTGGTCACCCTGATAACATGTTCAAAGTACACGAGATGACATCTTGCCATCCTCGCTTTCAAGGAGTGTTCAGACTGTCCTTTTATCAAGACGTAGAAATGGGCTTTCTGGGCTCACATACCATGCTACTAAGTATTGCCAGGTGGCAGCCTAAAAGAGTTACCTCTTCTACACGCTTCAACAGCAACGTATGAGGGCGTTGCTTTCCTTATATTCTTACCAACTTTTGGTTTCATTCTGTTCTAATTTTTGCTGCTTACTAGACATAAAAATTATAATTGATGCATTGTTATCATTTCCAGGTGCATTTCTTTAATGACTAGTGAGTGAAGTTTCTCAGCCTCATAAATATGCTTACTGTATTGATTTTCCTTTCTGTGCTCATTTCTCTGCCCATCTGTTCGTTGACATCTCTAACCCTTGTGTTAAAGGGTTTTTTTTTTTACAATTAATACTTGTAGATTTTATTTGGCTTTCTTTATGTAAATGCTAATATTGTCATTTTAATTTTCATTTCAAATGGAAGGAACACTGGGAAAATGCCTTTGAAGTTCTAACAAAGTCCTTTTTTTTTTCAGTCCAGATGTCCGAGTATTCCTTCAAATGGACAGTCCTAAACACCAGTCAGATCCATCAGAAGACGAGGATGAAAGAAGTACTCAGAAGGTAGTCAAAGATAAAATTAGTAGCACCTTAAGGGACAGTGTTTACTTCAAGTAATTTTATCCAAAGTAGTTTTTTTTTACTCTGTAGAGTATGTAAAATAGACATTTCCATCTCTTTCTGTTCACTACTTTATGTGAAATTTATAGAAAGTATATTTTATTGTAGAAAGTAACAGCATTTAAAGAAAGTTTTGCAAAAGTAATGAAAAGCTTTACCCATATTACCACCACCCAGTCCTAGTAATTGTTAATACATGAGTAGTTTTCTTTTCCATCTTATTTTGATAAATAGATGTTTTGAAAAATTATCTAATCTTAAATTAGCAGCATTTGCAATTTCTTATCTTTTCTTTCCTTTCGATCAGTGATTCTCAACCGTCCTAATGCCATGACCCTTTAATAAGTTCCTCATTTTGTGGTGACCCCGCCCAACCATAAAATTATTTTTGTTGCTACTTTTTTTTTGGGGGGGGGGGACATCACTGCTCTCCGGTGGTGCGAGTAGGAGGCCCAGCCCCACTGCTGGAAATTGAACCTCCGTCCCAGTGGGCCGCAGTCCCGCGCACAACCACTACGCCACCGGGGCTCAGCCCTCTGTTGCTACTTTATAACTAATTTTGCTACTGTTATGAATTGGCGACCCCTGTGGAAGGGTCCTTTGACTCCCAAAGGGCTCTCAACCCACAAGTTCAGAACCCCTGCTGTGGATCATAGTTTTGGGTCATCATCTATCGTCTTCATTATCCGCGGCATACTTGAAATTATGGTTTTGAATTTTGGCCAGCAGGGAAGACCTTTTCAAGTAGAACATTACATACATCTTGCTTTGACTCATCAGGTTTTCATAAATAGAACAATCATTAGTGCCATCATAGATTACTTGTTCATGGCCAATGATTGAAAGAAGGTGCTCGTAGCCCAAACAAGGGACTGAACAGCTGACTAATAATGCAATTAAAGTCCATGGTACCCTTCTCAGGGAGGGACCTTGCAAATAAGATGTGTGGAACCCTAATGAGAGGATTGGTAGTTTTTGACACGCTGTTAGGCTTACAATAAGCCATCCTACAGACAGGAAGGACGGACCTCTACTACCAAGAAAGAAGAGGCATAAAGCGAGCGCACGGAATCAACACACTGAGAACCTCGTAATCCCCAGAAACTCAGAGAGAGAGACAAAGAGAGAGCTGCAGCATATGGAAGACAGCAAGAGATGATGGCATCGCAGAAGCTAAAGGGACACTTGCACAAGACAGTGATGGTAGGGCTTTCACTTGCCCAAGAAGCCTCATGCAGGACTAGGCAGCAGAAGACCCTTGCTGGACCCAGCAGCAACAAAGTCCCAGGAGAACCTGGCAGCAGGGTCAAGAAGAGGCTGCCCTGATTGCAAAACTGTATCCTGGGCTGTTCTTTTCCTTTCAGATTTATCTCCTGCAGCAATTAGGTTTTAGGTCAACTTGATAATCCTGCATGGTGGAGTCTATTCCGTCAATGAGACAGTCGCCTAGTCATACCTTCTTCGAGGCTGTGACCATTTTAGAGAGAGACATTGGGAACCTCTCTCTCTCTCTCTCTCTCTCTCTCTCTCTCTCTCTATCTTGCCCCTTGGCCTTGCTCTTTGCTTGATTCTGTGTCTGCCTCCAGGGATGGCCCCAAGTGGGCCACCAACCCTGGGAGCTGTTGGTGCCCTGCCTTGATTCCACCAATCATGGATCCATACAACTCTGCACCCACTGGCTTTTTTCCCCCTTCACCTTTCTGCATCATCATCCTGTAGCCATGTGAGTCTGAAGAGGGCTCCAGTCAAGAAGGCTTTCTTGTATCATTTACACTCAAGTATAAGCCAACCTGAACACCAGCAGAGGCACCAAATTTTACCAAAAAGCTGCATTAAAAGTATGCTGAAAACCTCGGCTTGTACATGAGTATGTACGGTATTTCTTGATAAAAAGTCCTTTCTTAGCTATATATGAGTATTACTAGTTTTGTTTCTCTGGATCACCAGCCCAACATAACCTCCACCCTGAATTGTATCCTATTACTTTTCGAATAAACCTCATAACCATGAGTTCTGTCTGAGCATTGCAAAGAATTCTCAAGACCGCTGGAGAAGTAGCGAGGGCCATGGGAAGGCCAGCTGGTGTCAGAATTGTTCTTGTCTGTTTTTTTTTTTTTAAGTGAAAAGGAGGTACGCCTGACCACTGCTTCATAGGAGTCGTCTTGAGCTACTGATTCTGATCATGATTTTTCCACCTGCCTCGAAATGTTTGATGAAAAAGCCCGACAAACACCAGCAGTTCTAAACCACCAGCTGCTCCACAGGAGAAAATGGAGACTGTCTACTCCCCTAAAGAGTTAAAATCTTGGACACCTGCATGGGTCATTCTACCCTGTCCTGTAAGGTCACTCTGAGTTGGAATCCACCTGGTGCCAATGAGTGAGTTTGTTTGCTCGCTTAGTTAATGTCTCTCAGGGAGAAAAGTAAGGGTTTTCTATGCCCATAAAGATTTATTGTCTCAGAAACCCACTGAGGCAGTTGTCCCAGTCTGACCTATAGAGTCGCCCTGATTAAGATTCAACTCAGTGGCAGTGAGTTCAGTGTCTCTAGGAATGGACTTCACATTGTCAGTGGTTCAAACCCACCAGTTGCCGCTTGGGTGAAAGATGAGGCTGCCTGCCCTATAAAAATTTGAAGTCTCGGAAACCCACAGGAGCAAAGCTGCCCTCCCTGTAAGGTACCTGTGAGTGAGAATCCACGCATTGCAGTGAGGTTTCTTTCTCTTGTTGGTGTGTTTTAATGTCTCTGGAGTCATTGATCCTTGGTGTGTGACGTTCTCTTCTCTTTTTTTTTTATTAGTTGGGATTTTTTACATACATTATATTGTTGACGTCAATCACAAGTAGAATTGTACAATTGCTACCACAATCAGCTTCCAGACATGCTTTTTTACATGGATTCCTTGGCATCATCTCCATTTCACAGTGGCACTGCAGGTTTTCTGACCACCTGGTTTTAAAACATTTTTTTCTGTATTCTTTATCTCATTTGGAGAAAATTGGTAAACTCCTTCCAGTAACTTTTTCACCGCACATTATTTTGATGAATACATCAATATAAGCAAGAAATCTTAAAATGGAATATTTTATGAAAACTTTACTATTATTATTAATATTATTTTAATGTAAATAATGGGTAAATGAGTTCAGGATTATAGCCAAGTGTGCTAGTTCGGGTAGGCTAGAGAAACAAATCCAGCAAATCTCATGTGTGTAAGAGAGAGCTTTTTTGTTTTGTTTTGTTTTTTGTTTTTTGGGCATCACTGCCTCTGGTGGTCGTGGGCGCTACCCAGTGCTGCTGGATTTGAACCGCGAAGCCCACAGGCCGCAGTCCCGCACTCAACCACTTACACCACCGGGGCTCAACCAAGAGAGAGCTCTATACAAAGAGCAATTGGTACTGAGAAACCATCCCAGGCCAATCTAGATCAAGTGCCATATTAGTACATATATCTGATACTAGTTCATAAATTCTTCTTCAGACTCACTTAGCACTTGCAATGATGCCAAATGCAGGAAGATCACAGGCCAGTGGGTGAACGCTCTTGTGGATGCAATGGCAGTGGCAGCCTGACAGGACTGTATTTGCAGGTCTCCACCACACGGCTCTCTCACGTCTCACCATAGCTCCAGCTGACTTGTCTACAGGAAGACAAAGGCAGAGAGAGGAAATTCCCAGTGTCCTCCTAGTGGAGGTGACCTTGTGACCTAATTGACAGGCTAGACCCCACCCCGACATCCTATTTATCAAGTTGACATGAATTTGTGTAATGACCACACCAAGTGTGCTATTTTAATTTACCTTGTATAGCTACTGAGTTTTGTAGTTCTATAGTATACTATCGGCTAATCCCCGGTGGCGCGGTGGTTGTGCGTGGGACTACGGCCCACTGGGCTGGTGGTTCAAATCCAGCAGCAGCTCTCCAGGAGCAAGGCTGGGCCTCCTACTCCCAACAGAGGGCAGTGATGCCCCCCCCCCCAAAAAAAAGTATACAATCTTTATTTTGGTCAAAATGCCAACCAAATATTGAAAAGCAGTTTGTTTCGTTTACCTCAGCAAAACTTTTTCATATAAATCATACATCTACTTAACTTATAAAGTAGGTGAGCAAAATGTGACTATTGCTCCTATTTGATCTGAGAACAGAGATCTAAGTTCACACAATGAATCAGAAGATCTGAAACTAGAACGCACACTTAGTTCCTACAAGGTACATGTTAAAAAAAATGTGGAGAAAGTCTGGCTGTCTATTTAAAAAAGCAATAAAATATAAATGCATGCAGGTAAAAACACGTAATTGCTTGGTGAGCCACTGAATTTCAAAGGTAGATAGTCAACTTATTTTAAAATGTTTCACGTTTTCACTTCATTGAAAAATGTAAGAGTTATACACTGTAAATGGAGTTTGATCTCTGTTCTGAGTAGTGGGAAGAATAAATTATGTCATCATATTTTGTTCTAAGCAGACTACCACAGACTCACACTTAGTTTCTGGGAAACATCCGTATTCTTATCTTTACTATAATTACTGTATAAAATAGGAAAATGTGTGCACGGTATGCTTTTTGGATGTGTAGTAAAATGTTAAGTTGGACTAATGTGAGAGAGATCAGAATAAATTAGTTAAAGCCATGTGAATATAAGATAATTAAGTTAGGGCTGAGCCCTGGTGGAATAGTGGTTGAGTGCGGGACTGTGGCCCACTGGCTTGGCCGCTCAAATCCAGCAGCAGCTCTCCAGGAGCAAGGCTGGGCCTCCTACTCCCACCACCAGGGCAGTGATGCCTAAAAAAAAAAAAAAAAAAAAAAAAATACAATTTAATCACTTTTTACATACAACTATCAAATACTGTTCTCATGTAAAGTACTATATTGTACCCATCGTGTAGGAAAGAACTTTTATTTAGGAAATACCTTTTACATTTAAGTTTCTTCTGCATTAGTACCAGGGATTACATTTTCAGTCTTAACTGTTGCAAAGAGAAAGACTTCTCTAAAAATCTGCCACGCAGCACATATGGTGCAATTAGAAATGAGAAACATTCTTTCTAAAGAAAAATAACTTCTTTATTTCATTCAAAGTTCAGGCTGCTTCTTTTTTTGGGGGGAGGGCATCACTGCCCCCTGGTGGTGGGAGTAGGAGGCCCACCCTTGCTCTTGGAGAGCTGCTGCTGGATTTGAACCTCCAACCCAGTGGGCCGCAGTCCCGCGCACAACCATTATGCTACCGGGGCTCAGCCCTCGAAACTCATTTAGAAGCAGACAGTCTGGGGCTGAGCCCCAGTGGCAGAGTAGTTGTGCACAGGACTGTGGCCTACTAGCTTGGCCGTTCAAATCCAGCAGTAATTCTCCAGGAGTAAGGCTGGGCCTCCCACTCCCACCACCAGAGAACAGTGATGCCAAAAAAAAAAAGGAGGGGGGCAGTTTAGAAGTTCAGAAGCCCGGGTTGTTTCCAGTCTGTCCACCAAACTGCCACTGCCGCTGTTGTTCAGCGCCATGGAGCCAGCTCTGACTAGCGCTGACCTGATGTGCAGCAGGACAAAGCCCTGCTTGCTCCTGTGCCGTCCCATCGTGGAAGGTCAACTCTGCTTTGAGGAGGTGGCGCCTTCTCACCAGAGGGGCTCATCTTCCAGCACAGCGTCAGCCCATGTTCACAAGGTCTTCAGGGGGAGTCCGCCTCCATCTTCTTCCGAGTCTGTCTGCGTCTGGAAGCTCAGCTGAAGCCTGCCTACTACGGGGAACCCTGCTGGTATTGGAAGTGCTGGTGGTGCAATTCCCAGCCACACAGCAATGTGCACACCAACACAGGATGGCAGACAGGCGGTGCAAACAGTTACGCTCTTGATGAGGAGCTGAAAGGTTGGCACCATGAACCCATCTGGAGGCGTTGGGAAGACAAGCCTGGGGATCTTCTTGGGAAATGGAGTCACCGTAAGCCAGAATCGATTTGAGGGCTACCACCACCACCAAGAGCAAGCATGAAACCGACGTTGACCATGCAACTTGCACGGTCATCATCTGCTATCTTTAATAAGCCGTTTCTCTCAAAATGTGCACAACAGTTTTTAAGCCATTTTTTTCATGTAAAATGATTCTTCTTAGATTATGGTTTCAATATCTACCTTTTCCAAAGCACTGGTCCCACCTTATTTATTTGCCAGCTTTGGGCTTCGTCTCTTAGCTTTTTCTTTAAAATTGCTATTGATACCTGCCATAATAAAATGATTGTGTTTTGATTGATATTGTGTCTAAACAACACATAAGTGTATTCAGAATGAGGATATTAAACACCTTTAACATAATAATATACCAAATATCTGTGGACAGTGGCGATTTCAAAGACACTCGTTGACAGATCATCTCTGAAGCTCCATTAATAATGTAAGTGTTTTGTTTTCCCCCCTATCCAAACAGCTACACTCTACCTCACAGAACATCAACCTGGGACCATCTGGAAACCCTCAGTAAGTGCGCTTTATCCCACACAGCCTGCCAACTGCAGGTCAGCAAGAGATGGTTGGTAATTGTACCAAGGTAACCTGCAACATAAGAAGGAAAACTGTTGTTAGGGTGAATATAGAACGTTCATATGCTTGCCTAATTTAGTCCTCTCACTTTTCATTAATTTACTAGAGCCTGGGGGAATTTTGAATCCAAAAGTTGTTAATTGGATTCTGCTATTTTTTGACAATGCTGTGTGTGTGTGTGTGTGTGTGTGTGTGTGTGTGTGTGTAATCAGTAGATCCTATTTCCCAAAGGGCTATGAACCCTGTGAGGGTCTTGGGATAAAGCACCTGTACCGGCCTAATGGGCATTCGTTCCCCGGTCCTCACTCTTCCTGATGCGCTGTGGCATTTGTTCTAGAAGGGGCATGATGGACGTTAGCCTACTGAAGGCGATCAAACTTCCTTTAGCTGGGCTTCTCCATATGCCCATGTTTATTTAGCCACAGGGGACATTTCGTTTCCATTTTTTTTACTTTTTGAGGCACACAGTTTGAGATGTGCCGAAGACCAGCCAGAACAGAGACTAGCTTCATCCTGAGCATCAGCTCCCGCAGTTAATTAGAAGGGAATCCCTAGAACCCTGCGTCTGAGAAAGAACTCAAGTGCCACTGCTTGCCTCGGTTTGAAGGGTGCACCGACGACGATGCATCGTGTTGACTGTGGGTTAGAGGAACAACGTCGGGTTGTTCGTCCTAACTCCTAACTGTCCTGACAGGCAGATGAGATTGATCTTAAAATAGTTGGGCTGTTGTCACAGGAGACCCTATTGCCCAGCCCTGTTTTTGTCCACTTCAGGAGGGAGCATTGGAACACCAGACAAAGTGTCCAAGAACTGGGGCTGGCGGCACTTCGGGGACCCCTCACCATTAAGCTCTGAAGGGAACGGGTAAAGGAGACAGAAGAGTAAGATTGGAGGAGAATGAGGAATGGGTGCAGTCAGGCAGGAAGTGTTTCGAGGAGGAGAGCCTAATCAACTCTGGCCACGTTGCAGTAGGTTAAGTTCACTGAAGATGGGAACCTAAGCACTGGATGGCAGAATGTAGACATCATCTGGGAACAGCTCCAATGCCGGAGTAAGCACAAGGACCTGACAGGAAAGCATTCAAGAGAGAACGAAAGGAGAGGAGACCAGGTAGAGACCAGGAGCTTCAACAGCATCCTTGAGGAGTTTGCAACACCATGGGATGGGAGCTGGTATGGAGCCTCCTTTTCTGTCAGTTGGTCAGCCAGTACAAGAAGGAGACTTTCCTTTCAATCAGGGTTGTCACCAACTGTTAACAGCCGTTTCTTTGCAAAACTCCTCAGCTGCCTTTCAGTGGAGGGTAGCCGGGCTGCCGCCTGAGTAACAGTGGGGTCCCTCACCCTAACTGACACCTGAACCCTTTGCGTCAGGACGACATTGTGTCCATAAGGTCGTCACTGCCAAACTGCATCCAGCTCTAGCCAAGTTGACTGAAAACCTTATTACAGTGGCCTCTGTTTGCAGTGAGCCATGATAGAGGCAGTACGTACCCCGGTTAACAAGGGGGGTGCCACCAACTGCTTCCCCAGAACCGTGCACAGCATCTCAGCAGCAAGGCCACAGAGCTTTGTCTGTGAACACTGTGTGTGGATCGGGGAACTCTCAAAAAATCCCCATAGTGGTAATTGTTTCTTGACATCATTTTGGCTTACAAAATATTCCTTAGGCATGCTCCGCTTTCCGATAGGAGGAAAAGCCTACACAGCTGTTGGTCTCTGCTCATCTGGAACAAAAGCCCTAGAAGGAAAGCAGACTCTAAAAAGGAACCGGTCAACAGGTCTACACAAACCATGGCCTCACCCATCCAGAGACCAAAGAAGCAAGACAGTGCCTGCTGACTGCTAACGACTGTCAAGACTAAGGGCTGCGATAGAGAGCCTGGTTAGAATGGGGTAAATGATAGAGCCAAACTTAAAACCTTTCCAAAGGCCAGACTTCTTGGAACAGCAAAGCTCTGAGGAACCCCTAAAAGTATCACCTTTTACACTTTGAACTGAAACTACTCCCAGAGTTTACTTTTCAACTACAGAGCCTATGGCTCATCAAAGAAACTGTCCTCGTGAACATGGTGTGCCTGTTCGATATTTTAAAAAGCAAACATCAGCAGTATATTGGAGAGCAAACAAATGAGAAGGTCAGAGGGAGCAGGTAAACAAGAAGAACGGGAATGAAGCAGCCCGAATGGAAAGGATGAGAATGTTGATAGGGAAAGTGTAGCCACTGTCACTAATTGGAAAATGGGAACTTAATATGCGGTAGAAACTCACTAAAATTCATAACATAGTAAGCATACAATGAGGTACTAAGAAATGATTAAAAGTTAACATCTTTGATCCTCTATGACACTAATTCTTGCCTTTGTTACTATGTTTCAGTGCCAAGCCAACAGACTTTGATTTCTTAAAAGTTATTGGAAAAGGCAGCTTTGGCAAGGTAAGAGTAGTTACTTTTTCATTTTATTGTTTGGGGGAAGGGCATCACTGCCCTCTAATGGTCCTGGGAGCTACCCAGCACTGCTCCTGAGAGCTGCTACTGGATTTGAACCACCAAGCCCAGAGGCTGCAGTCCCGCGCTCAACCACTTAGGCCACCAGGGCTCAGCCCACTTTTCCATTTTAGTAAATAAGTTTTTATGGAATGCATGCTCTACAAGGTCATAAGGCTTGCTATATAGAATATGGAGTTAAGATACTTTAGACTATTTTGGAGGATAAGACATTTGCTTAAATTCAGAAGTAAAATTCACATATTCAACAAGTATTTATTGAGTACCTATTATGAGTGCAGAGCACTGTGGTGGCCCCTGAGTCGATAGTGTTGTGCAAAACTGTTCTTTTTATGATACTTACACCCTAGTCGGAGAACTAGTCCATTAAAAATGTACAGGCAAAAGAATTGATGTCCTAATGCATGTGACAATGCAGGTGAACCATGAAACAAAGTAAGTCCAATCTCCAAAGGACAAAAGTAAAAGTATGGTCTTACTTTGATGTAATAAGCAAATATTTCAAGACCAGAAGTTATGAGTGGTTCCCAGGATTGGGGGTGAAAATAGAAGGAGTGAGTTTTTTGAGCTTTTAGGAATATTGAGTTTATGTTTGTGGTGATGGAATAATTTTTCCAAATTAAGCAATTGCACATCTAGAAATTGTTGAACTGTCTTATGTTTTTTTTGGGGGGGGTGGGGGGCATCACTGCCCTCTGGTAGGAAACCCAACCTTGCTCCCGGAGAACTGCTGCTGGATATGAACCAAATATTTGCTTTTTTACAAAAAGATACCAACTTATTTACTAAGTAAATTTTTCTATCTGGATCATTGAGGTGTCTAATGCTGTATACAATGTTTATTAACAGGTTCTTCTTGCAAAACGGAAACTGGATGGAAAATTTTATGCGGTCAAAGTGTTACAGAAAAAAGTTGTTCTCAACAGAAAAGAGGTGAAATAAGATAACTATGAGCATGCATAAGCCCACTTCTCACTGGATAGAATTATTTCATGACATATGCGTTCATCTTTTACCTTCTTTTCCAGCAAAAACATATTATGGCCGAGCGGAATGTGCTCTTAAAAAATGTGAAACATCCATTTTTAGTTGGATTGCATTATTCTTTCCAAACAACTGAAAAGCTTTACTTTGTCTTGGATTTTATTAATGGAGGAGAGGTGAGTTTTATGTTGAGTTTTCGGATATTGATAATATCCAGTAAACATAGCATAAAGCTGAACAAGTTATGGGGGGTTTTGACAAGTTGTGGGGGTCTTTTTTCTCCTGTTTTCATTATGAATTGGCTGCAAGATTATAGAACTGATGAGTTTTCCATTCAACACCTTATGCATATTTCGTTTCATCTCCTTGACTGCAAACCCCACAGTGTAGCCTCACTTACCCACTTCTTCCACATTTCCCCTTTCCATCCTTGCTCCTTCCCTAACCTTTCTGAGCTCCGTCCTTGGATAAGAACCATTCTTTTTCCTTAAATGGTTGCTTATTCTCACACGGAGGTGACTTTCAGTTGCCTCCCTAGTCCCTAGCCAACCAGTAACCTGGTCTTTTTTAGGTTTTTGAATTTTGTTCCATATTTTCACCCATTCGATCCAGGATCTTCTAATGTGGTTCCCTCCAGAGCAGTTGACAGTGGTAGTGGGCACCGTCGAGTTTGTCAGGGGTCAGGGTTGTGCAGACCAGTGTTTCAGCAGCCATAGTTCAAGTACTCAAGGTATTGGATAAGCACATTCAAGATACAAAGACGTATAACGCAAGCTCTTTCCTTAAGCAAGTCATGATGCTGTTGGTAAGGCTTATGAAAGAATCGTGGGCTGTAGAAAGCTTCAGGCTTCTTACAGGGGTTTTTCATTAAACCGTACAGCATGAGTCTTATACGGAAACATTTTAAGCTTAGAACATTTTCTTTTAACATTTGCATAGAACTCTCCCTTCAGTCCGTTCTTTTCTAAAGTGTATGACCTGTCAGTGCCAGTCAGAAGAAAGACTCTGCTAATTAAGATTTTGGGGGTAAAATTAGTTTAGAAGATGCTTCCTGCAGCCACTTCTGTGGTGATTCCTAATGGTTGAGCACATGGAGTTAATCCAGGTAGGTGAGAGAAACAAATCCATAGACACTTAAGTGTACAAGAAAGAGGTTTATATATTGAGAGCAATGGACACTGAGAGCAATGGAAGCATCCCAACCCAGTCCAGTCCAAACTCACAAGTCTAATATTAGCCCATATATCCGATACCAGTCTATACCAGTCCTTCAGACTCATGAGGCACATCCATCAGCATCAAATGCAGCATAATCACAGGCCAGTGGGAAAGCATCTCAGCGCTGGCAGGGGCTTATCTGTGGTTTCTCAAGCATCTCAGCACTGGCAGGAGTCTCTACATGGCTTTTCTGGCTTCGGAGGTCTGGGTCCATCAGGGTAAGCTATGTGACTTCTCCTCCAGGATGTCTCACAAGGAGTCAGTCTTGTGCCTTGTCAGTAGAGCATCTCCAAGGAACTGAGTTGTAGAGGCTCTCACCTCCAAGGGGGAAATATCACTGGATTTCCCATAATGCTCAGGAGAAAGCCACACCCACACAAGTTTCATTGGCTATCTACAGGTTGACAGGCTAGACTCCACCCCTACACTCTTAATCCTCACATTGGCCCCCTATTAGGTGACATCCACACATATGAAGGACAAGGTCTACCATAAACAGCCACAATTTGTTTCTTTCCTTTTTTGACTATTCGGTGAAAGTTAACAAACAGGGAAAATCAATTCTCCATTAAATAGTTGTGGCACATTTTTTTCATGTCATCCCCAAAGTGTAACATCACTCATTCCACTTCTCCCCTGTGTCTCCTATTTTTATTCCTCCATCTTTCCTAAGCCTCCCTGCCTTCCGAACTTTGTGCTTGGACACATACTGCCCTTTTGATGCCACAGGGTTGGTTATTTGAAGGGCAGCATACCTCCCTAGTGTAGTTCACCTCATAGGCCTGTCCACTGTTTGTCTAAGAGCCCAGTTGACATAGTGTGTATTTGTTGGGCTATTAACCTCAAGGTCAGCAGTTCAAAACCACCAACTGCTCTAAGAGAGGAAGATAAGGCTTTTTACTCCTGGAAAGAGTTAGTGTCTCAGAAACCCACAAGTACAGTGCAGTTCTCACCCTGCCCTCTTAAGATCACCATGGGTCTCAATCAACTCAGTGGCCAGGGAAGAGGTTCTTTGGAGGAAAATTTAGCCATGTGAGTGAATTCAGCTTCAAGATTATCCAGGATTTCTCTAAAAAATAAATCCGCTCCAGCCAGTTGCTACCACATTGGAATTTAGGCCTAACCCTACAGTCACCCTCCTCCCCTACCTCTCCCCATGAAGAAAAAATATGAATTAGATATGTTTGTATGTGTGTGTGTGTTTTACTTTGTCTGCCTGTCAACAAGTTTTCAGCTTCTGAATAGTTTGGTTTTTAATGAAAGAGCATTTTGAAAAGGTACAGTGAGGTAAGTGCTTGGCCAAGTCAAGGCTGTTGGTCGTCAGTCTGCTGGAGCTGTGGCCGAGGTGAAGTTCCTATCAGCTTGAAGCCGAGAAGGACATGGGAGTGGTGACGACACTCAGGAGAAAAAGGCAGAGAGACACAAGGCTGGAAAGGGAGTTCTCCGTGGAGACACAGACAGTGCTTTATGTGACCCTGTTCAGTTCTTTGGGACACTTGTC
Source organism: Nesogale talazaci (assembly GCA_004026705.1). Classification (NCBI taxonomy): domain Eukaryota; kingdom Metazoa; phylum Chordata; class Mammalia; order Afrosoricida; family Tenrecidae; genus Nesogale; species Nesogale talazaci. The sequence goes on from PVJH01021824.1 coordinate 31,248, forward strand.
TCTCCCGTTTAAAGTAATAGACGTTTTTATTTTACTATTTACGGAATTTATTGTTTTATGAGTCTGAACATTTATCTCCCATTCTACAGCTGTTTTTTCACTTGCAAAGAGAACGGTCCTTTCCGGAACACAGGGCTAAGTTCTATGCAGCTGAAATCGCCAGTGCCCTGGGTTACCTGCACTCCATCAAAATAGTGTACAGGTAATTTGTAAAATATTACTCGTAACATTGGATTTTTAATGTTTTATCTCGGTTCATAGTAAGTCGGACTTTTCTTTCCTATAACTTTATAGAGACTTGAAACCAGAAAACATTCTTTTGGATTCAGTGGTAAGTGCTATCTCGAAAAAAATCTGTTAGTTCCCCAGGGTCCAGGCACTGAGGCAGGTGGGGAGTGCAAGAATAAGGGGAGGTGGGGGGCTGGAAGCACAAGGACTCCTTTGTGTAGTGGTAGTTAAAGGAATCAGTAGGTGAGATAAAATTGCCTACAGCTCTCTCTCTCACACACACACACACACACACACACACATCAAAACATGCACATGGAAAATAGTGGTAACCAAGTTAGGCTGGAAGTCTGAGAAACACCATTGTACCAGGACCAGCTTGGGAGGGCGGGGGGGTGCCGCCAAAGTGAGAAGTTCACAAAGCTCTGCATGTGATATGGCAATTTCTTGTGAGATTATAATTGTTTCAAAGTTAAAAGGTCTTTTGTTGATTTTTTTAAGATTGTTGTTGAATTATGTATTTTCTAAATATACTTTTATCTTTCTGCTCCTGTGTTTATCAGGGACATGTTGTCTTAACTGATTTTGGGCTTTGTAAAGAAGGAATTGCTATTTCTGATACCACGACAACCTTTTGTGGAACACCAGAGGTAAGAAATAGATTAAGAAGTCTTCAGGGAAAGAATATGATAAATGTAATGACCGTAGGAACATCTAAAATTTAATTTTTAATTCTAAATTTTAAGTTCTAAAAGTCAATCTTTTGAGAGACTTTCCCACTGAAACACAGTCTGTCCACTAATATTCTACATTTTGCCATACTCTTCAGTTTATGTTAACTGCATCACAGTAACTGGGGAGATTACCCCCCGTTGAGTATAACCAACACTGGGATATTGTTCTTAAATTTTTATTGAGTTGTTGATTGAAAAATTCTAATACTTAATCTTTTATCTAGTATCTTGCACCTGAAGTAATCAGAAAGCAGCCCTATGATAATACCGTAGATTGGTGGTGCCTTGGGGCTGTTCTGTACGAAATGCTATATGGATTGGTATGTATTTTTATGCTTTTATGACTATTCAATATATTATAATTAATTTAAGGAATTCTCTTCCCCCCCTCCCAGTCTTTCTGATAATCTTATGGGCACTTAGAAAACATTAACTAAAGAATAGAACAATAACTTGGTTAAGTGGATCAAGAAACATCAGAGACATGCACAAAAAGTGTAATTTTTTGTCATGTTACTAGTTTAATTGATATAATAATTTCTATGTCAAATTAATCACTACTTCAGCTCTTCTCATCATACTGTCATTTGTAGAAATGGATACCTGCCTGTAGCATTTAGATGACCCGCCTTTTCTTCTTTGAATCAAATAAGAATTTAGCTTAATTGGTAAAGAATTTCTGCCGTGAGCTCTGTGTGCTTTTAAGTAATGATCTCTCTGGGATCAAACTGACAACAGCAGCTGGAAAGGTAAGAGGAAAAGTTTATGTTGTGGGTGGCCGGAGGATTTGGCATAGGCTGGTCAGAGCAGTAGCAGAGCTTCCCTGGAAACTGTGTCACCAGAGTGTACACGCGGGGACTGGTGAAATCACGGTGTGTCTTTCTAATAAACATCAGATTGCCTGCTTGCATTTTGTTTACCTTAAACAGCATGCCTGCCTACGTAATTTTTAAAAGGTGAAAGGAAAACACATTTTTATTTATCAACAGAGGCAATGGCGTGGGAGCCACGTCTGACCTCTTTCTGGGTTCTGTACACAGAAGGAGAAGCCAACTCCTTTGCTGCCCAATGTCAATGCCCTTCCAATGAGGCCAGACGTGCCTCTGGGCCTCCATCTTTCTCTCCTCCTTTACGCTGTGCTGACACCAACCATTCCTCCATGCCACTCTGCTTCTCGGCTGGGTTCAAATGAGTCATGGCAGCGGCCACACAGAACTCAGACAAGCCTCACAAGTCTAATGGTTTACTAGGGAAACTTAGAAGTTGAATGTTAAGGATACAAGTGCTTTTGTTCCCAGCCATGCTGGCTGCACCTCTCTCTCTCTAGTCCTCAGATTTTCAGCCTCGTGGTCCTTTGCCCTCTTCCTTTGCTCATGAGCTGAGAAGGCCACCTCTCTCCCTCATGGTCTCAGTACTGCTGCTTTGCTGCTCTGTCTCCTGGTCTCAGTGCTGTGGTGTCCAGTACTGCCGATTGCCTCTGCCTTCTCCGACAGGGAACTCAACGTGCTGCTGTCCTGGCTCTTCTTTTCTAAGGCTCGCAGGAGTCTCTCTCTCCTGCACCTGAGATGGCGTTCTTAAACGGAAAGCAATGGCAACGCGGACCTGTTAGTGTTTCACTCTATTTGCATGGCCTCACGCAAACATGTGGTGGAAGTTACACAGATGTGGGTAGAAGAGCCATACCAAATAATTTCCCTTTATCATTATTATTTCATTTCAAAAGAGAATGTGTTAGAGCATTTATCTTGTAGTTTGTGGTGGTGTAGGATTTAACTGATACATTGCGCCTCAGCTCTTTACCACTGGGGGGTTCTTCATTCACTTTCTCACAGACGCCTGTCGTGAGTTCACAGAGGGGATGCTTACTATCCAATTAATTTCCCCAGTTTTTATTAAAGGCACATAAAGCCAGCGCGACTTTCTGATTAACTTGAGTTGCGTTGTTTTCCAGCACCACGTTAACGTTCCAATCCCAACCAAGCGCTTTCGGGATTTTAGTTAGCCAACACATGTTGATTAGAAGTAAGTGTTGGCTTTTCTTAACACGCTTTGAAATATTCAGAACAAATTCTAGGCTCCCTTCCTGGTCTCTTATTCTCCAACAACCATTCACTAATGCTGCCTTTGCACAAGCCTAATCCTGAAGTCACCGAGACTCTCTCTGGGTTTATGTGTTTCTGTTGTTTTTCCTGAAAACAGGACCTCTCAATTACATTCTGCACATGAGATACATAATAGAGCATTTTTCACCTGTTGCTAAAAATGATAACAGATTATTTAAAAAGCATCAAAAAAAAAGACAGCAGTATCGCTGTCATTGATTATGACCCCCCCCAGTTAAATAATCTGGTTTTATGAATGTTAAAACACATGATAACAATTTGATGTCTACTCCAATGCTACTTAATGTACTTTCTTGATACACCAATATACTCTGAATTTCTTTTGAAGTCTTGGAAATTACAAAATACCAAAGTTATATATAAAATGCCATTAATCCAAAAGGAATTCCATGAAACACGTACCTCACTAATGAAACTTAATTTTTATTATTTACTTAAAAGAGTGTTGGGATTTTTTAACTTAAAAAGTAGAAGTTTTCTTCCTCCCGTGAAAAACAGGCGCTTACAAGCAGGGCTGTAAGCTCTTTTTACTTTAAAAAGGGATGTCCACCTGGCTAACTGATTCACATGTCAATGACATCTCCTCAGCATTAAGAACACCCAAAGTGCCATCATTGTTGCAAGTATTTACAAAGACTTGCTGCCTTCATGCCTCCATCTCACTTTGTCTTTAGTTTATTCCAGAACCGTCAAGAAACTACACAGTGTGGTCCATGTGGAATCTCTATTCCCAGTCATTTTGCCACTGTGCCGATGAGGGGGTTAGTTGTTGTCCCTAAACCAGTTGTTACAAGTCATACCGTTTAACACTTGCCCTTACGGTGCGAATGAACAAAGGAGCTGGCTCTGATTCACCCGGTGCCCATGGCTCAAGCTCTGAGATGTGCCAGGCCTTAGAATCTCAGGGCATCAGGGGACCACACAACACACCTCCCCTAAGATGGTGCCCTTATTCACCTTCCAGACCACCCCATGCAGGTGGAGGCCAGACTCTCTTCATTTAACCCCCGTCTTCGCAGAATTTATCTACTACATAATTTCTTTATTTTGATTTTTTTTCCAGCCTCCCTTTTATTGCCGAGATGTTGCGGAAATGTATGACAATATTCTACACAAGCCCCTAAATTTGAGGCCCGGAGTGAGCCTCACAGCCTGGTCCATTCTGGAAGAACTCTTAGAAAAAGACAGACAAAATCGACTCGGTGCCAAAGAAGACTTTGTACGTAACAGCCACCCCACTGCTGGCTTCCTACAGTTTGTCTTTGTGGTTTTCCTTGTCATCACTGGAATCCTGAAAGAATAGCGCCATGAAAGCAAGCAGACAGGGCTCAGCAGTCGTCACCAATATGTCCGCAGACCTGAACAGTGTGCATAACACTCCCGAGTGCGCTGTGTTTTCATAAAAAGTTGATTTCATTTATAATAATTTCCTCTTCTCTCTCTTCTGTTAAAAAAATGTTGTATGCCATACAAGTTGCCTAAAATTTAAAGTCATTTGTTTAGCAAGAGTTATAGTAAGTGCCTTTTGCTGTATGAGGTGCGAAACTCTTGGCTCTGAACCAGCATTAAGTCACATTGTTAGGGGAACTTGGTGACACCTCCTTGAGATCTGCAGTCTGCGGGTTGGTTTTTATAAATCCCAGGAGTCAGTTTGCTACTTACCAGTGTTACGTTAGGTGTCAGTAAAGCCACAAACAAGTGAGGTACACGAACTCGTCCTTTTCCCTCGCAGCCATTCATGGACGCTGGGTCTCAGTGTTGAACCTGATCTGTGGCTAGTGAAGCTTTCTAGTCAGCCTGCCTCCTGCCCCAGTACTTGCCAGCTCCACTGACAGCTGTGCCCACAGTCGGTGTTCTCAAGCTGAGCTTCCATCATTTCCATCCACAGTTTCAGTCGTTCTTGCTAATACCCTTGACCTCCACACCCCACGAACCTTTCGTTGAGTTCAGTGGCTGAAGTCACAACCCTGTGTGAATCCTATCATCTTTCCCTGTGGAACCCTAACCCACTGCTCCCCACTTGACTCTGACTAATAATGGCCCTGCAGTAACACAAAGCATTAAACCAAACCCAATGCCATCAAGTTGATTCTGGTTCACAGCAACCCTATCCGACAGCAGTTCCGCCCCCTAACATCTCCAGGGCCGTATACTTTTGTGGGAGCAGATTGCCCCGTATTTCTCCCGCAGAGCACCTGGTGGCTTCAATCCACTGGTGACGTGATTCGTAGCCACTACAGTTATATAACTAGGCCCTGGGTTATCTGCTTAGCTAATGACATGGGTTATGCGCTGAGTTTTTAGCTATGAGGTTAGCAGTTCAAAACTCCTAAATGAGGCTTCCTATTTCTCTGAAGAGTCTCAAACCCTAAGGAGCGACAGTTCTACTCTGTCCTACAGGGTTGTAAGAGTGGGAATGGACCCAGTGGCAGTGAGTTTGAGTGTAAAATCATAGTCTCTAAGCTCTTCTTTGACAGTGGGGAGTATTACAAATTCTGGATGACATTGCAAATAACAGGTCTTCCCGAGTGTTTAACTGTGCTCCTACACAAGCTGTAAAATCAGGACAGCTGTGTCTCAGGGTTCTATCCTCTCACTATGAATGTTGATACTGAGCGTATCATCTGTGTGTTGAGCAAAGAACCCAAGAAGTTGGATTACATGAGAAAGAATGCAACATCGGCATTAGAGGAAGACTCACCAGTAACCTAGCGTATGCAGATGACACAAGTGCTTGCTGAAGTCAAGAGGACTTGAAACACCTGTTGATGAAGTCAAAGACTATGGCTTTCAGCGTGGCTGAGACCTCAACAGGAAAATAAAAATCTTCACAACTGTTATCAGTAAACAGCATCGTGACAAACAGGTAAACTCTTGAAGAGTCAGAGCTTTCATTTGGCATGAATTCACGATCAGGACCCGTGGAAGCAGCTGTCCAGAAACCCATAGTGCACTGGGCAGATCTTTTGCCAAAGACTTCTATAAAGTGTTAAAGAACAAAGATGTCAGTGTCAGGACTAAGGTGGGCCCGACCCACATCATGATAGGTTTCAGTCCCCACATGAATGAGAAAGCTGTCCCATGAATAAGGGTGACTGATGAAGAAGCTGTGCCATGGAATTCCGGTGTTGGTGTATAATATTGAACGCACCACGGACTGCCAGAAGAATGAACAAACCTGTCCTGGAAGAAGTGCCGCCAGAACGCTCCTCGGAAGCAGTGTCAACAGCTCATGGTACATATTTGGACATGTTGTTCGGAGGAACCCTTCCCTGGAGGACACCATGTTAGGTAAAGTAGGGGTCGTTAAAAAAAAGGAGGAGAGGGCTGAGCCCCGGTGGCGTAGTGGTTGTGCGCGGGACTGCGGCCCACTGGGACGGAGGTTCAATTCCAGCAGTGGGGCTGGGCCTCCTACTCCCACCACCGGAGAGCAGTGATGCCCACAAAAAAAAAAAAAAAAAGGAGGAGAGCCTCAACGAGACACAATGGCTGTACCAACAGATGCAAACAGAATCTGTTTAAGGATGCAGGGCCAAGC
>PVJH01021825.1:0-37843 GCA_004026705.1 Nesogale talazaci
CTCGCGTCCCCATCCCCGCCCCTCCCTCACTTCCCTTCTTTCCCAATTTCATCTCCTAGGTGGGACTAGGTCACATGCTTTATAATTTGCATCCATTTTTGGCTCGCAAACGTGACCCCTCCCTCAATCTAGAATGGCTTCGGTCCGAAATGGTGAACCTTTCTCAAACTTACGAAGGGGGTGAGGGATTGTAAGCAAAAATCGTTGTGGAAGCGAGAAAAAAAAAAAAAAGAGGAAGGGAGGGAGAACCCGGAAGCGCAGGGAGTCTGATTCCTCGGGAACGTGGCTCGGGGCGCGCCCGGGGGACCCGTGCAGGACCCGCCCGGGGGGTCAGCAGCCCCCAGACCCCAGCGGGGGTCCTTTGGCAAAACCGCTGTCTTTCCCTGGCTCCCTGTCCCACGCCAGAGCCTGGCATCATTCCCACCCGCCCGAGGGGGAGGGAGATGGGGCTCGGATCTTTTTGGAGCTCCGGGAGCAGGGAGAAGGGGGTGTCTCCGGCACCCCGGTTGAAAAGGCCATTTCCCCGCCGCCGGCCCGGCTGCTGGAGTCTTGGGGAGGCAGACGAGCCAGCGCGACCCTCCCCAGGCTCTTCCCGATCCCAGCGGGGCCAAGAGCCGCCAGGACAGCCGCCCCCCAGCCCGGCTCCTGGGCGGAAGCAGGTCCATTCCTGGTTTGGGAGGCGCGCGCGGCTGGAAGCCCCGAGGAGCGCACGCCCGGGAGCCCCAGCGGCCTTCCCTGAGCTCCGCACCGCGCCGGGAAGCCGGGTGCCGCGCTTCCTGCTGCCCAAGGCAGGGTGCTCAGGACAAAGATCCCCAGGGAGACGGGGCCGTTGGGAGGGGGGAAGAGGAAGGGGAAACCCAGGAAAACGTCCCGCTCACCGCGGCGCACGTGGTGGGAATGCGTGATCCCCCCCGGAAAAGACTCGGCATCTATTTCTCATGTAGGGTCTCTTGGACCGCTTCTTTCTCTGGTTGTCTCGACATTTAAGACCTTTAAAAGAAAGACTGCTTCATCTCTCCATCGAATTCAAACGGTATGCCCCAGAGTTCAAAGCTCTCCACCCCCTTTGTCTACCCCGAAAGAGCCCATGGTCCTAGTAGCGGTAGCTACTATTTAACTCCAGACCCTTATGCAAGTATATACAAAATAGTACAAAGTATATACAAAGAATACTTATGCAAGTATATACAAAAATATACTTCTATAGAATTAACAAAATCCTACAGTCCATAGCGAACCTATATATACATATATAATATCTCCTGAGGGTGGGCTGCTACCTGCAAAGCAGACTGGTGGAACCCACCAGCTGCTCCTCAGGAGGCGACGGCCCTCTGTTCCTATCAAGAACAAAGTCTCAGAAGCCCGGAGTGGTTCTACGCTGACAAAAGGGTTAGAATCAACCAGAAGACCATGGGCTTTGGTTTGGGTGTATTTAATAAAGGATTCCCAGTGGCAGCCTGTTGGGTGAGCCTTTGAGCTGCTAACTGCCAGCTAGATGCACAGGAGATGCACAGGTGAAAGATGAGGCAGGTTGGTTCTTGAAAAGATTTCCAGGAGCCTTGAAACTGTAACAGGGCCACTGTGAGTTGGAACTATCTAGATGGCAGTGGGTTTGTTTTTTGGTATATTTATAATAAATGCACTTATAAGTAGCATATAAATATGCATAGGTAATAGCTATAAGACTGTTTAAACATCTAATGTATCATATACTCTTGGTTTTAAATGTACCACTAGAATAATCATTAGAATTACAGACTTGAGGAGCCCTCAGGGAAGAGGCCGGCAGTTCGAAAACCACCAACCGCTCTGAGGGAGACAGACAGGGCTTTCTAGTCCAGTCTGTGTTTGCAGTCCCCGAAACCCACAGGGGCTCTCTGTGAGTCCGCACGGACTCCATGGCAATTTGAGTCTGGTTTGAGTTTGACTATACAATTTACTGCGCGCAACTTCTGTGTTTCCATGCATTGAAAAACAACACGAGACAAATACCATGCGGACTTCTGGAGGGAAATTCAAATCAAAGCGGTCACTGGGAAAGCAGAGTTTCTACCCCCACCCACCCTGAACATAACCTGTTTTTTAGTCGATCCCCCCCAGAAAGGGGAACAAGCATACATGCACACAGAACACTGGCTTTCCAGGAGACTCTTTCCCTTCGATATCCTGGCAAAGGACTCCTGCAGAGAAACTCGAGGTTTTGGGGAGTGACACAGTAGTCCTGTGAATGGTGATCCTTAGTGCATGAGGGGCTCTTGAAAATTGAAGAAAAAATTGCACGAAAAGACTGTAGCATTTTCTCACAAACGCGTTGAGGTCCCTCGGAGCCTTGCTTTCAGTCACATTTGGTGATTCTGAGACATGCTCACTCACCCTTTTCTGAAAGCAAGTCATATGACCCCACACCTGCCCCATTGTTGTCTTCATCTGACTAATCGACTGACAGTACTCCCCATCACTGCCCTGGTGGGAGGAGGAAGCCCAGCCTTGCTCCTGGAGAGCTGCTGCTGGATTTGAACCGTCAACCCTGTGGGCCGCAGTCCCGCACACAACCACTGCACCACCAGGGCTCAGTTAATACTTTTTTTTTAAATGACGCTTTTATAGACAATCTTATTAACCATCACAAGTCTACTATGAATGAATGCCCTTTAATGTTGTTTTTTATCTTTCCTCCAGTGAGAGGCTCATGCCACCAGGACTCCCTGCCTTTCACTTTAGACACTGAAAATGTCAGAGAATCCATTTCCTGCCTCCTTTGCAGCTAGACTGTGATCTCTCACCCAGTACATGCCATTCTGAGGCAGCTGTCATTTAAATATATACACAAGAACATAGTTATATATATTTTTAATGACATTCTTTTTAAAATTGTGATAAAACACATATAAGAATAACCTTGCTGTTATTGGAAGACATTGGAAAGTGGATTTCGCAGATGCAGTTAGGTTAAAATTTAGCACCTTATCATTTGATCTCCCTCATGACCTATTTAAAATTTGTTCTGGTTTTCAATGTTTAATATTTTCTTTCTCTTTTATTGAACTTTAAAAACCCACCTTACTTTTATTGCTGCTATTTTTAAGAATGTTATTTTGTATATGATATCCTGGATAGGCAACTCTATAGAGACAGACTGGATTAATGGTTCCTTGGGGTATGGCAGGGAAGGGTGGGGTGGGAAATGAGGAACCGAAAACAATGAGTTCAAGAATGACAAAAATGTTCTAAAACTGGTGGATGAATTGCCAATAAAACTGCTTTAAAAAATGTTCTAAAACTGATTGTGGTGCTGATTCTACAACTCTTCTTGAGGTGATTGAACTACTGAATTGTATGATAGGTGAATTATATGTCAATACAAGTGCTAAAAATGTATCTAAAAAAATCTAAGCCATTTTGAAATGTGTAATTTAGCAACATTAATTGTATTCATCTTGTTGTGCAACCACCTGGTATGATCTGTTTCTAAATGGGGTTTTTTAATCCCATTTTAGCAGTAACTGTCTCCACTTACCAGCTCCTGGTAACCACAAATACAGTTGGCTTTCTGTGCATTTGACTAGTCTGGATATTTCAAATAAAGAGTCATACAGTCGTTACGCTATTGTGTCTGCCTTTCTTCATTCTGAATCATGTTTTCCAGGTTCACCATGTTGCAGTGTGTGCCAGAACTTCCTTTCTCTCCACTGCTGAAGAATCTTCCACAGGAAGGGCATTCCACATTTTTGTGTAGCCTCTTAGCCCTGCCGATGGACACTTGGACTGTTACTCCCAGCTTCAGGGAATGTTGGGGGAGAACTAATTGTTTGCTTCCCTACCTTCAGGTCTTTAGGGAATGGTCTGAAGAGTGGCATTGCTGGGTCATGTGGATTTCCCCATCTCCCTTGCAGCTGAACAGTTAGGGGGACTTCCAGACTGTTTTCTGCAGTGGCTACCTCCTTTGACAAACCTACCAGCAATGAATGAGAGGGCCACTTCCCATGTTCTCATGAACACTAACTGTTTGCCTATATTTAAGTTCTTCTTTTTCCTTCTTCTTAATCAGTTTTTAATTCTCATGAGCTTTTAACAATGCATTCACCAACCATGGCTTTCAGATCACACAATATTTATTAAAGTAGATTGGATTGCTACTCTTTCCAACTTCATTCTTATTTTTAAAAAATTAAAAAAAAATTTAAAGATCATTTTACTGGGGGCTCTTACAGCTCTTATAACAATCCATACATCAATTGTATCGAGCATTGTTTGTACATATGTTGCCATCATCATTTTCAAAACATTTGTTTTCTTTTTGAGCCCTTGGTATCAGCTCCTTATTCCCCTCCTTCCTCTCCCCTTGTGACCCCTTGATAAATTATAAATGATTATTTTCATGTCTTACACTGACCGCTATCTCCCTTCACCCCTGTTTATGTTGTTTGTCCCCCAGGTGGTGAGGTATTTATGTGTTGATCACTGTGATCAGTTCCCCCTTCCTTCTGTCTGTCTTCCACCTTCCCTCTATTCTCTTAGTATCACTACTACCATTTCTGTTCCTGACGGTTGTATCTGACCTGGATTCCATGTGTCCTCAGATGTAAGTTCTTTTTTCCCCCACATCACTGCCCTGGTGGGAGTAGAAAGCCCAGTCTTGCTCTTGGAGAGCTGCTGCTGGATTTGAACCGTCAACCCTGTGGGCTGCAGTTCCGCACACAACCGCTGCGCCCCCAAGGCTCAGCTGAGATGTAAGTTCTTAATTTTCAGAATGGCCATTCCAGTGGATGTGAAGGGTATCTCATTGTGCCTTTGATGTACATTTCCCTAAGGATCCATGAAGGAGACCTGGTGGTACAATGGGTTAAGCAGTGGACTGCTGAGCACAAGGTTGTTGGTCCAAACCTACCAACTAATCCTGGAGAGAAAGATGAGGCTGTCTGCTCCTGTAAAGACTTACAGCCACTCTGTCCTAAGGCGTGTCAAGTCCTAGTCTACCTGTGAGGCGAACGTGATGACCACTGCACAGCGGAAATGTCCTAGTCTACCTGAAGGTAGTGGGTGGGTGAGGAGTAAGGAAGGTTTCCTGGTGGCTCAGTGGTTAAGCACTCGGCTTGGTTGGTGTGATAGGGCAGCCAGCTTTCTGAAGATGGCAGTGTTAGAAACCTGATGGGACTGTCCTGCTCTCTCCTGCAGGGTTGCCCTGAGTCCGAATGGGCTCAGTGATGATGGGTTAAAGTTTGATTCAATGACTAATGATGTGGAACCTCTTTTCATAGGCTCGCTGGTCACTGGCTTTCTGGTCTGGAGAATTCTCTATCAATTCCCTTGCCCGTGTTTTAATTGGGTGGCTTGCATTTTTATTAGAAGTCCATAGCACATCTGGGTCTTGAGTCCTTTTCGGATTCAGGCATTCCAATTTTTTTTCTCCCGGTGTGTAGTTTTAGAAAAAGTCCAAGAAAGGTTAAAATTCTGATGAGGTTCAACTGATGTGGGCTGCCAGAAGGGCAAGCAAACCTGGCTTGGAAGAAGTGCGGCCAGCCTGCTTCAGGATGGTGAGACTTTGTCTCACACACTTTGGATGTGTTGTCAGGAGGGGCCAGTCCTGCAGAAGGGCATCCTATTGGATGAGGCAGAGGGTCGGGGTTAGGAGGAAGACCCTCAATGCGGTGAACTGGCAGAGTGGGCTCATGGAGCATGGCAATTATGATGGTGACCTGGGGCCAGACAACACTCAGTCCTGAGTCAGAACCAGCTCTGTGACACTGACTCAGCATGTCTCTTCTTGCCTTGCTTGTGTTTGGGGGGTCCTATTGAAGAATCCACTTAAATACATCCATCAACAGGGAGGACGTTAAGCTTTGCTCCCAGGTTGTCTACTAAAACTTTGTGGGTTCATTTGCCCACACTTGTCTGTGGAACCTAGAGAGACGAGGAGGGTAGGGGGTGCAGAGTGGATGTGGGGGACCTGTGTGTATCCAGGTGACCTGGCCTGGCATCTACAATCAGGATGGGTGGTGGGACCAATGCAGACTGCAGGATCTTGAGGAAGTCAAACGTTTCTGTAAAAGGCCAGATACCCTCTCCCTAAAAGACCACTGCCATGGAGTCAATTCTGACCTACCGTCTGTCTCCCTCAATAGGATTTCTGAAGCTGCTCATCTCTATGGGAGCGGGTAGCTTTACCTGGCTTCTGGGGAGGGGTTCACTGGCTTTGTAGTGAGCAGTCCAATGCTTCCCAGACAGCACCATGAAGGCTAGATCAAAAATTCCCACTACTGCCCTCTAGTTGATTATGACTCATGGTGACCCTCTAGGACAGTAGAACTGCCTGTGCCTGTGGGTTTTGGAGACTAGAACTCTTTTTTTTTTTTTTTGGGGCATCACTGCTCTCCAGTGGTGGGAGTAGGAGGCCCAGCCCCACTGCTGGAATTGAACCTCCGTCCCAGTGTGGGCTGCAGTCCCGCGCACAACCACTACGCCACCGGGGCTCAGCCCGACTAGAACTCTTTATGGGGGTCACCAGCCCAACTTGTACTCAGTACCTCGTCAGGGCTTCCAATCTAGGGCCAGGTCCCCCAAACAAACTCCAAACCCACTTCTGACTCACCGTGAGCCTACAGGATAGAGTAAAACTGACCCTGTCGATTTCTGAGCCTGTGACTCTTTGCAGGAGGAGAAAGTCTTGTCCTTTTAGTTTGGAATGGGATGGTGGTTTTGAACTCCTGATCTGTAGTTAGCAGTCCAACTTGTAATCATTACCTCTCCAGGGATCCTTAGGGCCAGAGAGTAGATGGTAAACATTTCAACTTTGTAAAGCCAAGAGGGAAGCGATGATGCTGTCCTTTGTGGTGCTGTGGGTTAGACATTGGGCAGCTAATGAAAAAGTTGTAGGTTCTGGTTTTTTTTTTGCGCGGGGTGGTGGGGTGGTGGGTGGGGGCGGGCATCACTGCCCTCTGGTGGTCGTGGGAGCTAGCTACCCAGCCTTGTTCCTGGAGAGCAGCTGCTGGATTTGAACCGCCAAGCCCTTGGGCCGCAGTCCCACACTCAACCACTTACACCACCGGGGCTCAGCCCAAAAGTTGTAGGTTCAAATCTACCAGCTGCCCTGAGAAAGAAAGATGAGGCTATCAACAGCACCATTTGTATGGGCCAGGGTCAAACCAGGCAGCCCCTGGACTGGGCAGTTCCCTGGGCCAGGCAGCCCCCTGGCCCAGGCAGCCCCTTGCACCCCTTTTGTGTCAACCCCACCAGAAAAGAGATGAATAACCTGGTGAACTTTGTAAACCCTTCCTCTGGCATTTCACAGAGCTTATCTCCCCAAAGGGCACAGCCCCTTCACAGAACTTATCTCTCAGGGCCGAGTCTGTACAGTCTCTTCCCTCAGTGTTCCAGGAGGCGGATCTGTGTTCTCACAAACCATAGCCTGACTCAGACCCTGCAACTGCAACATCAGAAAGCCTCATCCCCTTATTGGTATGTATGTGTCTTTGGCTCAAGCCCTATATATGTCCCACCGCCCCAATACTAGGGGCAGCTTCCCTGACCTCACTCTAGGGCCACAGGACTGCCCAGGAGCTCAAGATGCTTCTCTCTCTCTCTCTCTCTCTCTCTCTCTCTCTCCTGTCCTTTCCCTTCCCCAAAGTCCTTCACTACTGCCAATAAAGCCTATCCTCTTCATCCCTAATTGAGCTCTGTCTCCTTCCTGCTGATCCATCTCAACCTCTCACCATTCAGTTAGGGAAAGGACCTCTGAAACTCTACCTTCTGCCACCCAGGTTGAGAAGGCTGCTAGCAAGGCACCCTGCTATGTGAATGCACATCTCCCTCTAGATTCATTTCTGCAATTGGATTGGATGTCAACATATAGTCAGAAGTGTAGGAGGCTGGGTGTCAAACACAAGAATGAGATCATACCTTTTTATAGAAATATACAGAAAGGGGGAACCAATCACAAGGATCTACATATAACCCCCTCCTTGGGGGGTGGACAACAGAAAAGTGGGTGAAGGGAGACAGACAGGGTAAGACATGAAAAAATAATAATTTATAAATTATCAAGGGTTCATAAGAGGAATGGTGGGGAAGGGAGGGAAAAATGAGTTGACATCAAGGGCTCAAGTAGAAGGCAAATGTTTTGAGTATGATGATGACAACAAATGTACAAATGTGCTTCACATAATGGATGGATGTGTGGATTGTGATAATTTGTACGAGTTCCCAATAAAATGATTTAAAAAAGTAGACGGAAAAAATATCATCCGTTGTCAAGGATATTGTTGCCTTACCAAAAGTTTACTTTAAACACAAGAAGCTATGTAAAGGTGAATGCATTTAGGTCGTGTGTGTAGCTGAAAGGTCTGTCTTCTGAGGTGACTATGGGTGGGGTTGAAGCCATGATTTTTCCATGAGCAGGCAGTGCTTAAACATGTGTGCCACCCAGGACTCCCACTAAATGGAAAACCTGCTTGAAGCTTTTGGCATTCCCTGTCCATTACTTTATGATCAAGTCCCAAACTCCATGCCTGGCTCACAGCCCCGCCTTCGCGGGTTCCCACCCAGCATTCCTAGAGGAATGCTTCCTCTCTGCTGGGGTTATTTTGGCGCTCAGCTCAGATAATACCTGCAAGGCTGGCAGCTTACAGGAGTTAGGCTAAAGACAACAACAATGGGTACAATAAACTCAATGGCTATTTGAATGAATACTCCTCTCAGACATTTACAGAAGGCTTCTTTTTCTTCCATGATGCAATATCATTGCTTCTTCTCATTACTATTATTATTGATGAGATGCTTCGAGCTCCTTTTTTGAAAATGTGGTCTTGTCTTAAACACCACCCAATGAAATCTCTGACTTGTTGAGTGAGGGAGACATTTTGGCTTCAAAATCATCGCCAATTACAGTCCTACTTAATAGGAATAAATGAATAAATGGTGGTTTTAGTCCAACTTTTGTCTATGCCAAGAAATTCAGAAGACAACTATCTGGCCAACTCATTTAAGCTCATATCAAAGAAAGATGATCTAACAGAATGTAAAAAGTATTCAATAATAGCAGTATTAATATCAAATGCAAATGAACTTTTGCTAAAGTTACTTGAAAAGCAGTTCCAGCAGGAACCTTCCAGAAATTCATGCCAGATTCCAAAGAGGATGAGATGTGAGGGATAGCATTTCTTAACATCCTCGGAATCTTGGCTGAAAGCAGAACATACCGGAATGAAGACTACCCGTGTTTTATTGTGCATGTAAAGGCTTTTGATTTTGTGGTCTGTAACCAACTCTAGATAGCAGTAAGCAGAAGGGGAATTCCAGAATGCTTCGTTGTGCTCCTGCTGAGCCTGTACATAGATCAAGGGGTAGTGATCAGAACAGAACCAGGGAGTACTGCATGGTGTGAAATCCGGAAAGGTGTGCATTAGGGTTGTAGCCTTTTACCATCCTTGTTCAATCTGCATGCTGAGCAGAGTGTCTGAGGAGGTGGAATATGAACGGGAGGAAATGGCATCAAGATTAGAGGAAGGCTTATTCACCACCTTTGACATGCAGATGACACGACCTTGTTTGCTGAAAGTGGCAGGACTTGAAGCACTTGCTGATGAAGATCAAAGATTGCCACCTTCTGAGTGGACTGCGACTCCATGGAAAGGAGCCCCAAATCTTCACTCACAACTGGATCAATGAGCACCTCTACAAAAACATTGAAATTTTCAAGGATTTCACTGTGCTGGGTCCACAGTCAATGTCCATGGAAGCAGAGTCAAGAAATCAAGTGACGGACTGCAATCTGCAAATCTGCTGCAGGAGACCTCTAGAAAGTGTAAAACAGCAAAGAAAATACCAAGCCACGCTGTTTTCATCATCACAGAGGCATGTGAAAACTGAACAAGGAGTCAGGAAGACCCGGGAAGATGATGGCTTTGAAGGGTGGGGTTGGTGAAGAATATTGAAAGTGTTGTGGATTGGCAGAAGGGGCCAGGATATTGCTGAGGAGCCACAATGGCAGGACTTCCTGTCGAGCACCGTGGGCCTGTCATCAGGAGAAGGACAGCCAAAGAAAGGATTGACATCGTGGCTGTGAAATGAGCCCAATGCGAAGGACGATGGCTGCGGGGATGGTGCCGGACCAGTGCTTCACTGTGCTGTCTCTGGGGCTTGGAGTCCACTCCATGTGCCTAATGGCAGTCTGTGTCCTACTTATATCATCATGCATGCTGCAGGCAGTCCCTGGTTTAGGACTGGCCTCTGTCTGATAACTCCTTTGTAAGCCAGTTCTGATATAAATCAAATACTTTTTTTAAAAAAAGCTTTGATTAGTGATGCCTTCTATGATCAGTTATCTCCATCAATCCAATCTTTCTTTGTCTTTGGGAATTAGAAACATTTTATATATAGAGAGATAGCTACCCATATATGTATCTGTATCTACATAGAAAGAGAGAGAGAGAGAGAGAGAGAGAGAGAGAGAGAGAGAGAGAGAGAGAAATAGCATCAACATCAACACTTCTGCTTCTTCAGTTATGAGCACATTAGGAAGGGCAAAACCAAGCAAACAGGAAAGCGCAGGCATAAATGTGATCCTTCATCTCTCTGATCAGTCTTTGCTAGACAAGCCCTTGACCAGCGTCCCCAAAATGGTGCCACGTCTCGTGAGCACAGTGGCAGCCACCGTGTCCATCCAACTTGTCCAGGCTCTTCCTCTTTCTCATGACCCCTCCACTCTACCAAGGACCACGCCCTCCAGGGTCTGCTCTCTCCTGACAACATGCCCAAAGACTGTGAGTTGAGGTCCCAATATCTTTGCTTCTAAGGGGCATTCCGGCCTTCTTCCAAGACAGCTTGGTCTGTTTTCTGGAAGGCCATGGACAGATGCCTGATGGATGTACATCCATCACGACAGCATCATACAGCGCGGTTTCACTGCTCTCAAATGACTAGGGTCTACTTTCCACTCTCAGAAGACTATGCAATAAAGCTGATGGATGCCTTGGATTATCGCTGGCATTGGGATCTGGGCCTCCTCTTGTTCACATTCAGCCTGGCTTTTCATTCGAAAGGGTCACTTTAACGGTTTCATCAAGATGGGACCACATTTATTGACTTTAAAAGTCCTTTGCTGGTTTTCTCAGCAATGAAGGTGCAGGAGAGGAGCCTTTGTGGCATAGCCATTACTCGCTGGTCTGCTAACTGAAAGGTCAGTAGTTCTAAACCACCCGCTGCTCCATGGGAAAGACTAGGCTTTCTACTCCTGCCAAGATCTACAGTTTCAGAAATGCTAGTCACAGTGAACTGGCTGGCACTTGGGCTGTAGAACCATTAACCCAAAGATGGACTGGATCAAGGGGAGCCAGGAATGCAAGCTACCTCGCTAGTCCCACCTTCTCTGGCTGACACTCCTGTGTCCCTTCTCTGTCCTGTCTCTTTGACCTACGAGGTGGCCTATGTGCTTGGGCCAGAAGCACTCTTTCTACAGCTCCAGTGTCCAGTTTTTCATCCCTCAGGCCCAGTTCCAACGCACCCTGCCCAGGGGTCTCCGGAGGCTGTCTTCTCTGCCTGCCTCCTCTCTCGGAGGTAAGCCGATGACCTCCTCCCAGCGTGCACCGCACCACCAAGGGACATTTGTTTATTTAGCTTCCTACACCAGAAGGTGAGTGCCATGAAGATAGAAGATCACATGGGTCTGCACCTCCAACTCACACCCACGGCCGTTGAATGGCTGCCCCCGCCACAGCGAGCCTGTCCGGCAGGGGCGAACTGCCCTGTGAGTTCTCAGGTCTAACTCTTGATGTTGAAAGCCCCATCTTTCTCCTCAGATCTGCAAAGGGGTGGGTAAATTTGACCCTCTGTCTGTTTCTGTCAATAAAGTGTTTTTTTTTTTTGGATTTTTTTTTGGCATCACTGCCCTCTGGTGGTGGGAGTAGGAGGCCCAGCCTTTGCTCCTGTGGAGCTGGAATTGAACCTCCATCCCAGTGGGCCACAGTCCCGCGCACAACCACTACGCCACCGGGGCTCAGCCCTTATTTTTTTAATTACTTTCTTTGTAACATAATAGGGACTGCATCAGATATTTTTCTCAAGTGGCAAATGAGGCAAATGATAACATTTCTCTCTGGTTCCATTTTTCTCTGTCTTTTGGAGAATTCAATTTCTTTCTTTTTGGGGGTGGGCATCACTGCCCTCTGGTGGTGGGAGTAGGAGGCCCAGCCTTTGCTCCATGGAGCTGGAATTGAACCTCCATCCCAGTGGGCCGCAGTCCCGCGCACAACCACTATGCCACCAGGGCTCAGCCCGAATTCAAGTTCTTACAATTCAGTTTCTTAACGTCTATGATCCTGCCCATAAGGATGCCAATGGTGCTGTGTAGGAAAGAACATTTTACTAAGGTGTTCTATCTTACCCCCTTGTTCAAGGGGTGGTCTTTCACTTCTAATCCAGTTTTCAGCACCTGATCATGCGTTTCTTCACTGTTATATATAGGAATAGGTTTTGTATGTTCACATGGAATGTGAAGGGTGGTAGCATACCATTGTCCTGCGATCTGAGTGTTGTAATATATTTATTTAATTTTAAAACACTGCGGGACCCAGGACAAACTGTAAAAAAGCAGGACGTCTGGCCACCTTAGCATGGTGCGCCAGGATGTGTGTTGTCAGACGGTACAGCAAAAGATGTGATGAAGAGAAACTGTGTGAAACATCTGCTTCCAGGTACATTTATTTTCATCCCTGACAGGTCCTCCTAGCGAAACCTCCATCTTGTCTTCTGTTGATATGAAAGTTTTATGGGGCCACAGCTAAGCCCACTTGCTTACATACTGACCTTGGCTTCTTCTTGCAGGACCGCTTACAGAATTGAGAAGTTGCAAGAGTGACAATGTGTCCAGCAAACGGAAAGTATTTGCCACCTGGCTCTGTGCAGGAAGCTTTGCCAACTGCGGACTGAAGTATTAATCCATCGCTCGAGTGCGATGCCTGGCAAGTGGGAGGCCCTCAGCAAACACTTGACGGGTGTCGATTAAGTGGGCTTTACATGGATTAGCCCATATTACCTGCCGCAACAGCCCGCGAGGCGGAGACCGGCGCAGTTTGCCACCCATACTCACACCTATGTGTGACTCTGAAGGAGCTCGGAAGGCCGTGGTTCTACACCTGATCTGATCTCAGCCGGCCCTGACGGCATCGTGGTTCCGTGCTGTTAACCACACAGTCAACAGTTCAAATCCACAGAGCAGCACTAGCTGCTCTGTGGGAGGATCGACAAGACAAGCTGGACTGTCTCGAAAATGCAGGGGGCAGTTCTTCTCTGATGTATGGGGTCTCTGAATTGGCATCGAATTGATGGCAGTAGGTTTTTTTGGAAGTCAAAGAAGACCTGGAAGGGAGTGAGGTTCCCCCTTCATGTGGGCGTCTGTGTGCATCTCCACGAGACCGAGGCTCAGCTCACCAGGCCCTGCCCTGGACCCCCAACGGAAGGCGCGACATGCCATGCCATTGTGCCATGCCTCAAGTCTAGAGAATCTTCGCTCTGATCAAATCTGGCCCTGAGGATTTGGGTCAGGGATTTAGGTGTGTAGTTCCCTTCTTTCAAAAGCAAGGAAGAGCTGAGCCCCGGTGGTGTAAGTGGTTGAGTGCGGGACTGCGGCCCCCGGGCTTGGCGGTTCAAATCCAGCAGCAGCTCTCAGGAGCAGCACTGGGTAGCTCCCACGATCACCAGAGGGCAGTGATGCCCCCCCCCCCCAAAACAAACAAACAAATAAAATAGAAGCAAGGAAGAGGCAGAGTGAGTAATCGTGCAGGTGAGTGGCAGAGTCTGGTACCCATTGGAAGAGGAGACTTGATTTTATCCAGGGGATGAAGCTAGGGTGAAGGATGCTCACAGCTCTCTAGCATCACCCACCAGCCAGTTTGGATCTGTTTGGATCCTCTGTCAGAATGTCTTTGTCGCTGAATTGCAGCAGCTGTATATGTGCATGCAAAATGCACACACACACACACACACACACACACACACACACACACACACACGGGCACCTCCTGCATGCATACCCATCTCCCCATTGGCTGCTTCTTGATTCCAGGAACCTCATCGTTATGAATCAGAGGACAGGCCCACCAGCTACCGGGCCAGGGAAAGGAAACAGATGTCTGCCCAGCCAGGCAGGCTGGCACCGAGCAGTAGTTTGTCACTGTAGCTAAGCCCTTGCCTCCAAGATGTATAGCCCTGTTTTGTTAAAACTAGAACAAACCCAGAAAGATGATTTCACTCCCTGATTGGAGGAGCTGCTCTGCTTTTGAGAACGGAAAACCACGGCTAACGGGAAGAACGCAGTTTCCCTGTTGGGTCCGGAGCCTCGAATGGCGTGAGCTGGTGCTGCAGTGCACTTTCTCAAGTTGCCCTCTAGGCAACTGCATGCTTGAAAGCTTCGCTGAGAAGTCCCCGAGTGTGCTTCTGGAAGGCAGGGGACATGTTTCCTTAAAAAGGTTCGGCAGGGGAGGAGGCAGTCCCCGGGCTCGGCTCTGGACTGATCGTCAAACACTGTTGACTGAAAAGCAGTTCAAGAGGCATACACTGTGTGAGTCCCTCTAGGGGTGTGTGTGTGTGTGTGTGTGTGTGTGTGTGTGTGTGTGTGTGTGTGTAAATCTACCAATGAAGGCTGGAAGCATCCACCCTAACCATGAGCTGAGGAAATCAAAGAGAACGGAGCAAAAGTAGGGGAAGGGGAGGGAGAGGGTGGGCGGCTTTCCACTTTGAACTGGGTAGACTTCAGCGTTATTCCTTTACCTGTGTACTTTAAAAATAAAAGCAAAGAGAATTGGCAACCCATAATAAAAAGGAAATAGCCTTGGGCTAAACAAAAAGGCCTTCAACTTCTCAGAAAGAGAGGCTACAGAACACAAAAGAACTTCCTGGTTTGAGGTGTTGCTAGTCCAATCATGTTTGGGAGACTTAGAGGCCTCACCCCACCTTTCCACCACGGGCTGTAGACAGCACTTACTGAAACTTTCCTGCTGAATAGAAGGGATATTTCTGCATTATTTCTCTCTCCCCTTGTCTTTCCCTTTCCCTCTGTGTGTGTTGTGTGTGTGTGTGTGTGTGTGTGTGTGTGTGAGAGAGAGAGAGAGAGAGAGAGAGAGAGAGAAAGAGAGAGAGAGAGAAGTTAATTATTTTAAGCTTGCTGCTTTTGTTTTTAAGGAAGAGGGAATTCCCCCCAGCACTTATCTCTTTATAATCTATGCTGTGAAACACATATCCTCCTAGAATTAGGCATTGCATCATACCACTGAACGTTAAAGAGAAAAATCACACTTAAGACCCAGACTTAAAAAAAAAAAAAAGCCCACTGTGTGGCACCCATCCCTCCTCAAGTTGCGGCAATGGCAGAGACTGGATGTGCATCTGCTGATGATCCAAGTCCCTGTTCCAGCAAGGGGCAGGGACCACACGCTTGTGTACTTGCCTGTCCATCATTCCACTTCCACACTCTACAAGCCCCACCCCACCTGCTACCCCACTCACTCAGTGGGTGCTACCACCTACCTCTGCACCACTGGACTGGTGACGGAGGCCAGCTCCCACTCCTTCTCTCAGCTGCTCAACAATCTGGCAAGCAGAGGGAAGCCGGGCTTCACACGTCTAGCTGCTACCACCGCACTCACCTGGACAAAGGAAGGTGGCAAGTGTCCCATTGGAGCCAAACTAGTGACATGGAATTGCATACTTGCCCCACCTGCCTGCATATATCGAAACAAAACAAAATAATTAGAGCAAAGCACTCGATCAATAAGTACAGTAGCACTTTCATATTTTAGAGACAATAGATATCCTCAAATAACGCATGGGAGCAGACGAGATGGCTAAAGCAAGTATACAAAATATTACATACTCGATCTTAGTCAAAAGGCTGAGAAACGATTGGTGATCAAAATAAAGGAATAGAGGGCTGAGCCCCGCTGGCGTAGTGATTGTGCGCGGGACTGCGGCCCACTGGGATGGAGGTTCGATTCCAGCTCCACGGAGCAAAGGCTGGGCCTCCTACTCCCACCACCTGAGGGCAGTGATGCCCCCCCCCCCCCAAAAAAAAAGGAATAGAAAACCTTCTCAGTAATGGAATGGCTTGGTCAGAAATGAAAAACATTTACATTTCTATGCCGTCAGTGGATCAAGAAAAACAGACCAAATGAAGGCAAACACAGATAAAATTCTAAACAAATTCAGAGGGGAAAAAGAGCAAAATGATCATGTAAACAGATAACCAGAAATCATACAAAAATAGGAACTAGAAACGCAGTACATAAACATTGCCATTTCAGAAACAGATGACTCAATGGGCACACTCAAGAGTGGAACCACTGGAAGGCAGGATCAGTGTGAGAGGGGGAGATTTCCTCATGCTGTTGAGTTTGAGAAACATTTAAGAAAAAAGAAAAATGAAGAAGACCGAGAGTGATGTGTGTCAATATCAGGAGAAATAACCTCTGCGTGATAGAAATACCTGAAAAGAAAGAGATTAAAAAAAAAAAGGTGGAGAAAGAAAGAAAATGTTGGAAGAATTGCTGGCAGGAAAGAGTATCATGAAAGGTGAGACGTTATCCACCTAAGAAGCCCAACAAGGGGGGAATCAATGACAAGGATCTACATATAACCTCCTCCTTGGGGCACAGACAACAGGGAAGTGGATGAAGGGAGACGTTGGACAGTGTACAATATGACAAAATAATAATAATTTATAAATTATCAAGGGTTCGTGAAGGAGGGGGAGGGTAAAGGGAGGGTAAATATAAGGTGCTAAAACCAAGGGTTTAAGTTGAAAGCAAATGTTTTGAGAATGATGATGGCAACAAATGTACAAATGTGCTTTGCATACAATAGATGTATGTATGGATGTGATAAGAGTTGTATGAGCCCCCAATAAAATGATTAAAAAAAGGAAGTCCAACAAACCTCATACAGAATATACCTCAAAAGAAAGTCACCAAGGCACACTATAGTCAAACCTTCCAAAAGCAAAGATGAAGAATGGATTCTGAGAGCAGTTCAGGAAAAACAAGCTGAACTATAAGGAGAAACTATAAGATGAAGCTTTCTGATTTCTTGGCAAAAACTACATTGACAAGAAGGCAAGGGGACGATATTATAAACCCTGAAAGAAAAAGTTACCAACCAAGAATTATGTATCCAGCACAATTGTCTCTCAGATATGGTGGTGAAATTCATCCATGTCAAGAAACAAACAAACAGAAATTGAGTTTGTAATAACTAGGCCAGCCTTATAAGAAATATTAATGGGAGTCCTTCAGATAGAGAAAAAATATCAGACAACAGTCTGCGATTAAGACACATGACAGGATCAACCAGATGCCAACTAAGATAAAGAATTCTTAAAACTAAAAGAAGAGCTACAAGACTGAAAATAGGGAACCAGAAATACCAATCTGTAAATGACAACAGCTACATAACAAAAAGAGGGGTTACATGGGTAGTTGTACAATTGCCAAATGGAGAAGAAGACAAGATGATATCATGCTATAACAGATTGTTTTCAATACCGAGCGATAGAGGAAAAAATTCAGAGAGCAACACAAAAAATAAATGACCATACTCACAAAAAGTAAAAAAAAAGAACAATCAAGATTCAGTAAGCACAAAATCATCAACGACAAAGGAATTGAGTAGAAATTCCATAAGCAAAAACTACACAGTACAGAAAAACAAGTAGACTAGTGAAACTGTCAGCACCATTCCCAAATAAATAAATAACCCCAATTTTTTTTAATAACCCCAAATTATAGCAGTTCACTCAGACCTTCTAATAATGTAAATGGATAAATGGATTAAGCACACCAGTAAAGAGAGAGTTCATAGAATGGCTAAAAAAAAGTGATCCATCAATATGCTGTGTAAGAGATATATCTTAGATACAAAGATATGTGAGCTACAAATCAGTGAGTGGAAAAAATATATAGGTAAAAAAAAAACCAAAAGAGAGAAGAAATAGCAATATTATTCTCTAATAAAGTAGATTTTTGGCTAAACTAACCAAAAAACACAAGGAAGGATGAGTTCTCAGTGAATCCTCATTGCCCACAGACCAGGACTGTGAGCAGCCCTAATGTCAGGTAAAGAGCAACATAAAGACGTTCTCAGCAACTATATTTAGACTAGAATGTAACACCTTGCCACTAGAGCTCCCCTGGGATCTAATTTCAATGTATTCTAAAATTTTAATATTGTTCACTGTTTATATGATCATCATTGCTCTGTCTCCCACCCCTCACCACCCCACCATCCCACCTCAAACCCCGTTCTTTGTTTTTGTTTCATATTTTTTGTGTGTGTGTGAAGGGAAGCCAGGATTTATGAGGACAGTAACTGACATAATAATTCCCTGGGGCATGAAAGAGGAGTGTGGGGGGGAAATGGGCCATCAACACCAATGGGTGCAAGATGAAAGAAAATGTTCCAAAGTTGATTGTGGTGATGATTATACAATCCTTTTTGTTTTTTGTTGTATTTTTTTTTGGGGGGGGTATCACTGCTCTCGGTGGTAGGAGTAGGAGGCCCAGCCCCACTGCTGGAATTGAACCTCCGTCCCAGTGGGTCGCAGTCCTGCGCACAACCACTACGCCACTGGGGCTCAGCCCTACAATCCTTTTTAATATGACTGCATTGTATGATGTGTTATAGGTCAATAACGTGAAAAATTTTAAATGATCCTGAATATTAGATACTTATTGAATAAAAAATAAAATAAAATGGGTACAAAAGTGCTTTAAAAAAAGAGCAAGGAAGGACATTCTATGATGATCAAAGACTCAATTCACTAGGAGGATACAACTATAATTAATATTTACACATACAATGATAGAGTTCCCGCAGACATAAAGCAAATACCAATAGCATTGAAAAAAGAACTTCTCGATAATAATAGGAGAATTAAAACCCCTGCATTGATGGACAGAACAACTAGAAGGAAACTCAGTAAAGTTACAGAAGATCTAAGATCACATTCAACCTCATTGATTCTCTAGACAGATATGGACGTCTCTACCCAACAGCAGCACTAGACCTTCTCCAAAGCACATGGGTTTTTCTCCAGAATATATTTGAGGCCCCAAAGCAAGTCACAATAAAGACACTTGAAGACACTTGTGTTAGGCTGAGTGTTCTAGGGACACAAAACAAGGGATGCTAGCATGTGCACATCTGTAGAAAGAGATTTATGTCAAGAGAGTGGCATGCACGATTGTAGAGGTAAGTAAGTCCAGTCTGGTTCAAATCTGTGGGTCATATGTCAGCTGAATGCTTCTCCTGAGTCCCATAGCTGCCCAGGCTGATGAACTGGAAGCAGGAAGAGGAAGGAGGACGACAGATTGGTCAGTGTTCAGCTGACTGAATCTGAGATGGCCATTCATGGCTCCCGGGTGTGCCAGGTGATGCAGCAGGAGGTCGATGAAGCAGGTTTGGGATTCGGACTCAGCAGCAGCAGGCCACGAGTTTCTACATACTGTCAACTTAGACTCAGAGCAGGCGGCACCATGCGCGAAACCTCTCCCGTCACACCAAAGCCACGACCAGATCTAGGAGGTCTTTTTTTTGCCCACGACTACATGGCTGCTTCTCAGAAGAGCCCATCATGCAGTTGACTATACAATGTTAGAGCACCCTGGCTTACCCAAATTGATATGAAGACCAAACTCACAACACTCCTGTCCAAGCTACACAAACTGAGAAAGAAAAACTGAATGGATCCATAGCAACCTAACCCTACCAGGATGCCCTGCAGCGTCAGTGATCGCTAGAATGCACACAGTCCCGTAACAGCAGGGACAACTAGTAAGTGCTTCCATGAAGATAAAAACTCACTGCCATCAGATCAGTTCTGACTCAGAGCAGGGCCCCCCTCCACTCCCCCCCAGCCCATGGCACCCAGTAGATCTGCCCTTGTGAATTTCTGAGACGGTGATTCTTTATGGAAGTCAAGAATAAGGAACCTTATTTTTTTCTCCCATAGAGAAGCTGGTGGTTTCGAACTGCTGACCTTTGGTTAGTAGGCCAGTGTGTAGCCACTACTCTACCAGGAGTAGATACATAGGTAAACATGTATGTTAAATAGGAAAGAGGTCCTTTGGGTATAAACTCCTGCTCATAGGAGGTACCACGGTGAATTTTTCAAACAACATATTTGCAAATGCTGTGTAAATAGTAATAGAACACATTGCAGGCACAGTTACAAAAACTCCATACACATCTGCACAGAACCGTGAGCCTTCTAGTCTAAAGACCATAGCCTTCATAGCAACAACTGGGTTAATTGGCAAAACACAGTCCATATAAATACTACTTTATATCTTAGCCTGGTACGTAGCATCTGGGCTCCTAAAAACTGAGAATGGCCATGGCGCTTCAAAGAATAATAAAGAAAAAGAATGGGACATTCATACAAGCAATGAGTACAACCGACTAATGGATACACAACCCCCCAGCCTTCTCTAAGCTGAGACCAGAAGAACTGGATGGTGCCCAGCTACTGCACTGCCTGGTCCCTCTGATATATATAGAAGGACTTGGTCAGAATGGGTTTAAACAATAAAGTCAAACAAGATTCAAAATGGGGAGAGAGAGAGAGAGAGAGAGAGAGAGAGAGAGAGAGAGAGAGAGAGAATTTCTTTGGTCTGAAAGAGACTAGAAGAACTCTATCGACCTGAGACAACCTTCTACTGTGAAACTGCAGACAGTCACGGAGGCCACCCTCTGGCCAACACACAATGTGCTTCTCTGAGCAATCAACCATCTGAGACCCAAAGGGCAGCACCCACCCAACCAGAGGTGAACACTGGGAGGGGCAGGGATCCCTGGGAGGAAGTAGGGAGGGTGTTGATCAACGCCTTGTAGGGGCGGGAACTAACGTCACACTATAAATCATGTATGAACTATTGATGGAAAAACTAGTTTGCTGTGTACACTTTCACCCAAGGCACAATAAACTGTTCAAACACAAAACACAAAACACACAACAACAACAACAACAACAACAAAACACCCTCCAGCCATTTCCAGAACCTAAATGACCGACGGCATGGGTCCTTTGGAACGCTTACACCGAATTCCTTCTTGAAGGCACAGCCTTCTTGCTTTCAGACTGTCTGCACTGAAGCTCGACTTGAATGTGTTCCTTATCAATCTGGTTCAACGGGAAACAGGAAGTGAGGGAGGAGCCCGCAGAGGGAGATGCCCATGAAACAGAGGGAGGGACGTTCCTTCTGTTCCTTCTCCAGTTGGGCCTCTGTTTCCAAGTGCTGCCATTCAGAGGATCCTGGCCCATAGGGTCCCTGTACAGGGTTTTTGAGGCTGTAATTCTTTACAGAAAGCAGAAACCACCTCATTCTCTCTTTCTCTCTCGCTCAGAGTGGCTGGAGGGTTCGAACGGCCGACCTTCCACTAGCAGCCAACATCACCGATTTGGTTAAACACAGCCCAGCCACTTCCATGCCTCTCTATTTGCACAGACACCAGGTATCCAACACAGCAGTGCCTTACGTCCAGAAGCCTTTCTATCTGTAAATCTGGTTGGGAATTCCCTTAGGAGAGCAGGGTGGGAGTGCCTGGACCCAACAGTGTCCCAGCTGAAAGAAAAAGAACTGCCTGGGGTGGTCTTGACGCAGGATTCATGAAACGGACAAATCATTTTTATTTTAACTTTCCATGGAGAACATGCCAACACCCCTTTGGGCATGGAAGCGACCGAGCGGTGTTAGAATGTCTTCATACACATTAGATGCACTCAAAGCAGTTTTGTTTCCATTGAGCAAAGGAGAGAAAGGAAGTGTCCTTGGAGATGCACCTGTTTCTAAGCAGCGTGACGATAATTTCACGTGTTCTTCAGAGCAACCTGGAGCCTCCTCAGAGTAGGCAGCTCCTGTGTTCTAGATGAGGAACCAGACCCCAAGCGAAACCCCCGGCCACTGAATCAATCCGATGCATAGCGGCTTATCAGAGAGCAGCCGTGCCTAACAGGCAGAAAGCAACATCTTCCTCCCCTGGAGGACCTCAAATATCAAATGCGCTGCCTTTGAGGCAATACTGGCTCGCAGTGACACTTCAGGTCAGAGTTGAACTTCTCTGTGGGTTTCCAGTACAACCACTCTTTACAAAAGTGGAAAAGTTTCATCTTTCTCCTTGGGGGGCCTGATGGTTTGGAACTGCTGACCTTGCCTCGCAGTCAATAGCCCAACTGGTAACCATGACTCCAGAGTGGCCGGTGGGTTTGAATTCCTGACCTCTAGGTGAGCAACCTAATGCTCTAACTACCTCCCCCTCAGCGTGGCATGGAAGGCTAACTCATACAAGATGAGAATCACTCAGCATTTTAGAATGCCCAGAGTCCTTGGCTCAAATGTCTCACTCAAGGCAGGTGTACAGTTCCTATCTTCTTTCATAGGAAGCCCTGTGGTGTAGTGGTTAGGAGGTGGGCTGCGAACCACAAGGTTGCCAGTGGGAAGCCACCAGCACCTCCAAGGGTGGAAGATGAGGCTTCTGACTCCCATAAAGAGTTGGTCTCAGAAACCCAGAGGGGCAGTTCCATCCTGCCTCTAGGGTCACTATGAATCAGGAAGGCAGTGCATTCGTTTTATGTGGGGGGTGTCTGTATCCAGGTGGAGTTCAAGCTTTGCTCAGGTTCTGGGAGAATTGCACAATGGGTTCCAAAGAGGAGGTTTGCTTAAGCATGATTCATCTCTCCGTGGTTGCTGCTTCAGGCACTGAGGAAGGGACTTTGTCATCCATGACACATCCTGGCACCCTGTCTGGGACTTGCCTGTCTTCCGCGGGGCAGCTGTGAGTCTGAGGGGTCCACACGGGGCTTCAGTGAGAGGGCGGTGGCATGATGCTCCAGACACAGACTATCCGAGACCACCAGAGACTCTCTGCCTGGAGGGGTGAGCCTTGGCCATTTATGGAAAGGTAGGCTGACTCAGAGAGTGGAAAACAACGATGACACAGCAGATCCCGGGCAGAGGGAGCAGGAAAGCAAGGGAGGCTTGGATGCGATCCCACTTCTTGGCTTAACTCTCAGACATGGCAGCCTGACGGACAGACTTGGGTCAAAATGTGCAAGAGCCTGTTCGCATCATCGCAGCCACGGCAAAGTCCCCATCTAGTGCCTCAATGAATCCCTGCTTGGCTTTTCCAGATGGGAAAGCAAAGAGGAATAACCCATTGATCACGGAGTGGGATTCGGTTTCAGAGAACTGCACGACCGGGTCTCTTTCCAAAGCAACAAATCTGTGTGGACCCAGACTGCCACATCTTTCTCCCACAGAGCGAGCTGCTGCTAGGTTGGGCCCACTGACCTGGTGGTTAGCAGCCAAGTGCTAAATCATGGCACCAGGGCCAAGTGCAGGAATGGAGGTGACATAGGCTGTTAGCATGTAGAATTGAGCCACTGCCACCCTGTCAATTCTGACTCACAGCAGACCTACAGGGCGAGAAGCACCATACTTCTTCTGTGAGGGTCCAAGGCTATAATTCTTTGTGGGAGCAGACAGTCTCTTCTTGCTCATTTGAGTAGCTGGTACTTTTGAATGGCCGACCCTGTGATTAGCAGCCCAACTAGTCACCCACTATGTTACCAGGGCTCCTGTATGTAGGACAATGACATGGCAATGGTCACAATGATCATAGCTGACAGCTCTGCGTCAGGCACTGCTTGAGGAATTTCACCAGTCGCCACATCCCTCCCGTGCCCACCCCAGGTCTGTGAGGTGGTTGCTCTGAGGGGGGCTAGGATGCTGGGAACTGATTCAGGGCAGAGATGATCTTTCAAATAGCAGTAAGATTGCCCGTGGCAGGTCCGTTTCAGCGGAGCCTCCAGGCTAGGAAGAAAGGTCTGGTAGACGACTGCCTCAAATTAGCCACCGAAAACCTCTGGGAGCACAACAGAGAACTGTCTGAGAGAGGGCTGGGAGATGAACCTCCTAAGAGGGAAGGCAATGAGAACACACAGTGACCATAGCATGGAATGAGGTACACCTCTTACCACTATGTTGGCATGGGACAGACGACATCTCATTGTCCACTTGTGTCTCCACAAGTCAGAGCCAAGCCAGTGGCCAGGACCACCTCGAAAGAACAGCCACCCACGAATGCTGAACGGATCCTGTGAGGTGGATGGAACTGCCAACCTCTCCTTACAGGTGCGACCACTGAGCTACACAGAGCCTCGGAGGTGTGCCCAGGGAAAAGGCCAGCTTGCAGTCTCAAGAGAGTGGGGTGTGCAGATTAGACCGAAGGAGCCTGGGAACACAGGTTTAACTATCTGATTAGCCTAGATTTAAATTTTGGCTCCCGGGCAGGAGCCTATTGGGTGCCTTTGTGCCGACTGGGAAAGGGTGCCCCCTGGAGGCAGGAACTGCCTCTCCAGGTAGATGGCTTCATGGGCTAGAGGAGCAGGGGAAGGACTACATTGCTCGTGGGTGGCCAGGACTTTTGTAGACAGGATCCCTGCTGGTGCCACTTAACAATATGGGTCTTTATGAGCCAGAATCAAGCCCGTGGCAGTAAGGTAGAGGAACAGAAAGGACATTTAGTAAGTACTAATAGTGAGTGACCAGACGACTCTTCCATCTGATCTTTCTCCTTAACTAGAATCTGCCCTCCTCAGTCACCATATCCTCCCGTGGACATTTAGTCCAGTCCCAGGAGAGGAGCAGGGATTAGGCTCAGCTATTTAAGGGACTCCCTTTCCTCTTGCGAATGGTTAAAGGATATATTGCCATGTGACATAATTTTGGGCAATGAGCGTTATAGGGGAAAGGTGCCAAGGCATCCGTGGGACAGAGTTCACTCTTACTGAGGAGGTACTCGAGGAACCGAAGTGTCACCTTCCTGCCTTTCAGTGCGAAGATGTGATGTCTGCAGAAACACTAGGGAAACTGACTCAGAAGGAGAAGATGAACATGCTGGGGCTGAAAGCACTAGCATTCAAGAGACGCCTGAGCCGGCAAATTAGCCCAACTACTTAAGACTTCACACTATGGGGGTGCTCTTTTCCAAAGTAGCCCTTCCGTGTCTAAGACAAAGTCTTCACTTTGTCTATTCAGATCCCTGTCCACCTGATTAAAGACCTTCTCAGCGCCACCCCATCCTGGGAGCAAGGCTTGGGCTGTTTCCCTGGTTACCATTGGGTCCATTTCTCACACAGCACCCAACCTGCAGTAGTCCTCATTATACAAAGGGGTGGGCTTCAAAAAGCTCTTGGAAAACAAAATGGAAAAGGATAACGGGCTCCCCTCCCATGAACTCTACAACCCCCCTTCGTGTGTCTCGTGAAAACAGAGAATGGTGTGTGTGAAGCCTCACTTCCTGAGCCTCCATCATGCTCAGGCCGTCCTTGGGATCTGACAGCCCTGCCTCGGAGCCCTGGTTCCACTGTCTGCTGCTTGGAAGGATCTGTTTCAGTTTCTGATCTCCCGTCTACACCTGTGTTCCTTTGACCGTAGGGTGGGGCATCAGCACACACATCGAGGAGGGAGACAGTGACTTGAAGGCAATGATGAGCACCAAAGGGGGCAGGGAAACGAGGTGGCTGGACATGAACATGCAGAACAGACACCAGGA
Source organism: Nesogale talazaci (assembly GCA_004026705.1). Taxonomy (NCBI): domain Eukaryota; kingdom Metazoa; phylum Chordata; class Mammalia; order Afrosoricida; family Tenrecidae; genus Nesogale; species Nesogale talazaci. The sequence goes on from PVJH01021825.1 coordinate 25,597, forward strand.
AAAGGCTCGCAAGTCATGAAGCAGGTGAACGAGGTCACTGAGTCATGTGTGTAGAGATTGGTGACTGGGGACTAAGGGCTGTGAATGCCTTCATTGAGGACACCCAGGAAGCAATCACTACACACCAGAGCACACCTCCTGGCGAGAGATAAGTAAGACCAAGCCCAAACTCACTGCCAGTGAGTCAATGCGACCTCAGAGAGACCCCACTGGGGTTTCCAAGGCTTTATGGGAGCCTTTATGGTTTCCACTCTTTATGGGAGTAGAAAGCTGAGTGGCTGGTGGTTTCGAACTGATGACCTTGAGGATTGCAGCCTTAACTACTACACCACCAGGGCTCCTTATATATAAGGAAGAGAGTACAAATAACAGAACACCAATATACCATGGAAGAGTTACTACATACGACACCACTATAAGGCAGCCTTAATGCCACCAAACTGAACATGCGAAGGCTGTTGAAATGGCTCATGCCTTGCCGCACATGTTTGTCTGCCTCTCTCTCTCTCTCTCTCTCTCTCTCTCTCTCTCTCACACATACACACACACGCGCGCGCGCGCCAACACACCAGCTGTGGGCAGGCGGTATCATCATTGTGCAATAGTTTAAAGTGGTTGCCCTATGCCCAGGAGTTAGGAAGCTCACTTGTCCCAGGTGAATGCTTTGAAATTAGACTCAGAATATTTCATCAGGTGGAATGTGGGGGAATGGCATTGTGGGAAACCAACCACAAGGAGTAAAATCTCAAAATTTATCTGCCTCAGCCAGTGGTGGGATACTGAAAGCAGATGTTTTGAGAGCTGATGTTTGTCCAAGCATCGGAACAATAGCTAGCTACCTGCCACCTTGAGTCTGCTCATCTCTGTCTCTCTGCAGAAAAACACTATGTCCCTCTCCCCACCCTTGGAGGCTGGCCAGGGTAAACACTGTTTTCAGTCACAGAACCCAAACCTCACTGCCATCACATCGATTCTGACTCATAGCATAGGACAGAGTAGAAATTTCTGAAACTATAACTTGTTCTACTTGAGTAGAAAGCCTTGTCTTTCTCTTGAGGAGTGGCTGGTCATTTCTAGCAGCCCAACGTGTAACCACTACACCACCAAGGTTCCTGCAGCAGCAACATGAGGGAGAAGAATGACCCCTGGTGTTTTGAGATTCCCCTTTCAGTCTCAGATTCATGCCTTGAGTCTGTTTTCAAAGTCTTCTTCTGAATCAAATCCAAACTCAGAAATAAAAGGGAGAGGATGATTGCTCTCTGATTCTGCAGGGAGCAGGTGTCGGGGTCAGCTTCTGGTGGAATGAGGAGTTGTTCACTTGATGTGTCTGCCATCCCCCCCAATCCTGAGGCCACACTCTTCATATAATCCAGCTTCTCTGATGTTTGCTCAACATACAGATTGAACAATTATGGTGAAAGGATACAACCCTGACATGCACCTTTCCTGATTTTGAACTATGCGGTATTCCCTTGCCTCATTCCCACAATTGCCTCTTGATCCATAATTTCCACATGAGCATAATAAAGTGTTCCGGAAGCCTAATTCTTCTTAAGGCTCTCCACAGTTTATCGTGGTCTACACAATAGAATACCTTTGCCTAGTGAATGAAACACAAGTAAACATCTTCCTGGTAGTTTTCTGCTTTGAGCCAAGGTCGATCTGACATCAACAATGATATCCCTTGTTCCACATTCTCTTTGGAATCTGTCCTGAACCTCTGGTGGTTCCCTGTCAGTATGCTGCTGTAATTTCTGTTGGACGATTTGAAGTAAAATGTTGCTTGTGTGTGATACCAATGTTCTATAGTTTCAGCATTCTGTTGGGTCACCTTTCTTTGGAATGGGCACATATATGGATCTTGTCCAGTCAGTTGGCCAAGCATCTTGACTTCCAAATGTCCTGGCGTGGACAAGTGAGTGCTTCTAGGGCTTCTTCAGCCTTCTGAAACATTTCACTGGGCATGCTATTAAAAGTCTTGTCTTTGGCTAGTGCATTCAGTGCAACTTGAATGTCTTCCTTCATCACTGTTCTTGCCCATCTGCTGCCTCCTGAAATGGTGGAAAGTCAACTAGTTCTTGTCAAGAGCTAGTTGTCAGTCCACGTGCCAGAAAATATACCCAAACCAAACTTACTGTCATTGAGTTGATTCTGACTCAGTGACCCGATAGGACAGGACAGAACTGCCCCCATGAATTTCTAAGATGACAACTCTTTTTTAAAACATAATTTTATTGGGGATTCGTACAACTCTTATCACAATCCATATATACATCCATTGTATCGAGCATATTTGTATATTTGTTGCCCTCATTCTCAAAATATTTGCTTTTCACTTGAACCCTTGATCGCAACACTTCCATTTTTCCCTCCCTCTCCACTCCTCTCCTTCGCAAATCCTTGATAATTTATAAATTATTATTATTTTGTCATTTCTTACACTGTCTGGGGTCTCCCTTCACCCACCCTTCTGTTGGCTGTCCACCAGGGAGGGGGTTGTATATAGATCCCTGTGATCAGTTCCCCCTTTCTATCTCACCCTACCTTTACCCTCCCAGTATTGCTACTCTCATTATTGGTCCTGAGGGGTTTATCTGTCCCGGATTTCCTGTGTTTCCAGTTCTTATCTGTACCAGTGTACCTCCTCTGGTCTAACCTTATTTATTTATTTTATTATTTTTAGTCTAACCTTATTTATAAGGTAGAAATGGGATCATGATAGCGTGGGAGAGGAAGCATTAAAGAACTAGAGGACAGCTGAGCTCTGGTGGTGCAGTGGTTGTGTGCGGGACTGCAGCCCACAGGGTTGATGGTTCAAATCCAGCAGCAGCTTTCCAGGAGCAAGACTGGGCTTTCTACTCCCATCAGGGCAGTGATGCCACAAAACAAAAAAACAAAAAACAAAAGAACTAGAGGAAAGTTGTATGTTTCATTTTTGTTATACTGTATCCTGACTAACTCGTCTTTTTCTCATGACCCTTCTCTAAGAGGATCAGAAAGTAACTCTTTATGGGAACAGAAAGTCATCTCTCTCCCTTCAGGTAGTATGATACTGAGTACTTCATTGTCATTCATTCATTTCATGTTCTCAATGCCTATTGTACAGACAAGGAAACAGAGGAACCAGAAGGTGAAATGTCTTTCAAAGCACTCACAGTTAATTGGCCAGCAGTCACCGGGATCTTAGAGTCTGTTTGCCGACCACGTAGCATCAGCCTGCCTGCTCATTTTACCCATCAGCCAGTCGCACTGCAGTGGGATCTGACCCACGATGACCACTGGATGTCACAGTACCACTGTGCTTCATCATTTTCAATGGTTGATTGTTTTCAACTGTAAATTGCCAGGCCGTTCTTCTGTGTCACCCATAAATTTAAAAAAACCTTTTTTTTCCCACTGTCATCCAGTTGATTCTGACTCAAAGTGATCTGTAGGACAAACTACAACTGGCCCCGTGGATTTCTTCACAGGCATAGACAGCGTCACCTTTCTTCCACGTTGTGCCTGTTGGTTTCGAACGGATGAACTTGCGGTTAGTAACCCAACTTGGAACCTGATATGCTACCTGGCTCTGAGGTCCTATGCATGAGGTCAAACTTTTTACCTTTTAGCTAGTGTCTCAGCCAGTTCATTGTTGGCACCCCCAGGGAAGAGCAATTGTAAAAAAAAAGAGAGAGAAGCAGGAGGGACTGTGACTTATGCCCAGGACCGAGAAAAGGCCTGTGTGAGCTGGACCAGCCGCACCCCAGGGAGCTGAGGGTGAAAAGCTGGCTCTCCATTCAATGACCCCTCAAAGGAGCAAGCTCCTCGGCTGGTCCTCTTGTGGCTGGTCCTCCAGTCCTGGAGCAGATGGCATTTTCTCACAGTTCTGGGATTTGCAGGAAATCCTTCCCAGAGCCCCTTGTGGGCTGGGGCCCCTGAAATAATTGTTCTCTTCCCTGAGGACAGACAGGCAGGGTGACCTAGTCACCGCTCTGGACTGCTGACCCACGTTCAGCTGATGAACCGGTAACAGTGTGACCCTCACATGCACTGAGCAACTTCCCCGAAGGGGTGCTTTTGTGGCTGTGGTTTGGAAATAAATTCTGAATACATATCGGGTTCTTTCCTGCTGATTTACCTGAGCTCTTGAAATGGGGCGCAGGGGTCAAAAAGCCGGGCAGGTGGAGGGTTAGGGGGAGGAGGTGGTGTTTACGGATGTCTTTCCTGTGACTCCTGGGCCTGGGCCTCCACCTCGGGGACTCTTTTAGCGCCTGTGGCTTTGGCTGGTCAATAAAAGGTTAGCCAGGGGGAAAACCAAATCCAAGCCAAACCCAGCCTGGCCCAGGCTCAAACATTTTGTAACGAATCTTCCTACACGGACATGACTTGGTATTGATCGGCTCACAGTCTGAGTCGGCACAGCGTTGGGCTCCATAATTTGACAACGCTGATTCTGATCGCTGGTCACTTGGAGCTCTTTGCAGGAAACTCAGCTTGGGCAGTGAAGAGCTCCGGCTGGCTGGGCTAGAATGTCCGCATTCCTCAGCATAGGGCCTCTGGAGAGGACTTCATTCTTTCCCCTGGAATGGCCAGGGTAACACTGCATCCACTTGGCTGGCAGCTCTTCAGTGTGATGGGTTAAATCAACAGCAAGCACTTGGTCCATGCTCTCAGTAGATAGTTCCACGTGCTCCTGCCCCCACCGTGTCCTGCCCAGGCCCGTCGTCTGTGGCCCCAGCACCCCTGATCCCTGGCTCACCTCCGTGACGTCTGAGGTGACGAGAGCCCATCCTTGGTGAGTGCGATCTCTGCTTTTCTCTATGGCAGGGCCTCTGGGGATACTTGCGACTGGGTCATTCTGTCCTGGGTGCTGCAGGATGTCTTAGCAACATCCCTGACGTCTGCCCATGAGATGACTAGAGTATCTCCCCACTTCACAGTTTTGACAAGTCAAAAGCTCTCCAGGCATTGCCTCCTGTCCCCTGGAGGCCCACTTCACCCCCACGTAAGAGTCACTGTTCTGTGGGAAATGGGCCTGATGGGAACGATGGTCCCCACACTGGCACACTTTCCTGAGAGGGGTACAAGATAAGTGCAGAGAACACAGTATATTTAAAATGTCTTGCTAAAAAAGACCAGTGTTGTTGGTAGGTAGGTGCCACTGGGTCCTCTCCGACTTACAGAGATGGTGGTCAGAGAATATGTCGAGGAGACCCTCCTGGCTAGGAGTGGAATCCAACCTGTCAATCAAGTGGTAGCTTGTCGCCGTCTCCCTGGGGGTGTGACTTCTATCAGAAGAGACCAGTTTCTAATACATACATCATGGGTTCAACAGGCACAGTTGTACAGCGATAATTATGATTTATTCTAATAAGGATATAGAGAGAATGAGAGAGAGAGAAACAATAAGAGTCAGACACATTTCACGTCAGGTTAACATGCTCACCTTCTCCCCACTTGGTGGTCCATGTAGAGAGAGAGTGTGGGGGAAGGGATTATATGATGAGGGAGAGGGACAAAGAGCGTTTGGCACTGAGGGGCAGGAGAGAGGCAGGAGAGAGAGAGACTCTATCCTATGTCCAATCCATATATACCCTCTGGATCCATGCCAGGCCCCCAATTACAGGCGAGGGCATGTGTCACAGGAAGGGGTTGTGCCACATGTACATGTTATAGGACAGGGAGGTATCGGGACCCCATGTGACAAGACCAGACACCAAACTCCTGGAGGTAGATAAGCAGGTCTATCCGGTTAGCAGCCATTGACAGTGGCCCTTGAACCCCGCCCACAGGTTCAAGGGAAGGGAACCATTATCTAAACACCAGAGGAGTCAGCTCTATTGTGAGACACACAAAGGCCTCAGATAACGGAGCTTCAGGGAGAATGGCTAATTTAACTTCCACACCAAATGCTGGTAAATGGGTGGCTTAATATTTTGGAGTATATAATTGTGGAAAAGTCCTGTCTTCATCCCACAACCTTCTTATAAAATAATCTCCTTCCCTCTGCCCCTCTGCCTTCCTGCCTGCTGCTGGAACTCTCTGCCGCCAGGGCTGGTCCCCTGTGTGCCACCCAACCCGGACCGCGGCCAGCACCCTGCTTCCATGTCTCCACATCCACCACCCTGTGCTGCTCCTGCACTCCTATCACTTACCAGGGAACCTTGGACAGGTGGCTGAATCTACCTGAACCTAAGGTCCCACATTTGTGGAGTGAAACTATGACAAGTATTCATTCAACAGGCTTGATCATGAGAACTGAGGGTTGATGATCTACACAGAGCATTTAGAATTGCCTACACAACAGGTGCTCAATTAAAGTTGGTCCTGTTCCTTTCTTCTGAAGGCATTATCCTGATCGCTCTCTTTCTGGGGTTGAGAGGTCCTCTATTGCTTGCTCAAGAAGTGACAAGGAGTTTGACTTGGAAGTGTGTGCACTGTTCAACCCTTTTGTGTCTCTGGGCAGGGACCCCGTGATCTTCCTCTATCACGCAAAGGCAGCGACAGCCCTCGAGAATTAGTGTTAATGTGTAGAAGACACTCGGCTCAGTGAATATCAGCTGCTGCTGCTATGATTACAGCCTCATTGCTGGTTTTAGATCCTGTACAAAATGTCCAGAGTTGCTAATCATGGAAGGTGGACAGTGAATTAGGAAGATCAAAGAGAAATGGATCTATTTGAATAAGAGCGCTGGCAAAGAATACTGAAAGCACCTTGGTCTGCCAAAAGAACACACAAATAAGGCTCTCTGGGAAAAATCAGAACGCTCATTAGAAGTAAGGACGGCAAATCTTATCTCCTGCTCTTTGAACATGGTAGTAGGAGAGACCAGGCCCAGAGGAACAAAGCACCTCATGTTTGGTAAAGCGGAGGGGCAGAGAGAAAGAAGACCTTGAACACGATGGATTGACACAGTAGCTGCAGCCGTGACTCAAACATAATCACAGCGGGAGGGTGGCCCAGGAGCAGACAGCCTTTCATTCTGCTGGACCCGGTGGCTTTGAACAGCCCCTAACAGCACAGACCCCGTCCTTTAATCCCACTGTCTCCACAGTGTTTACGTGCTGATCAGAAAGTGGAATTCTGAGATTGTTTCTTGGCAAAGTGAATTGTCCTCCTCCCCTCACATCTCTCCCTGCAGCGCTTGTGGGTGAGTAATTTATGAGAGGGGCTGCAGATAAGGGGTTAGAGCACTTCTTTAATTTCCCCAGGTGCTGTGGAATTTGTGTCATTTTCTCCTGGTGATCGGATTACATTCCATAAACAATATCCTCTATGTTTAAAAGCCCTTCCCACAGCCACTTGTAAGAGGCTTGCCGAGGTGACAGTGGGAGCCTTGTTTGACTTAGATCCCCTGTGGGCGCTCCCCAAACCTGACGATCAATTGTGGAGGCTGCCTTCACACTCCTACCCGGAGGCCTCTATTTTCCCGAGTGTTCTCTTCTCCTTAGCCACAGCTCCCTTGTCTCCTCGGTGCTGCCCGCTGGTCTGTTGATGGTCTTTAGCAAATGTCCCCAAGTGGGCTGCATTCTCAGGTCTCTTCTTTCTCCTGGTGGCCCATGGTGAAGTGGTTACCAAGTGGATGGGCTGCTAACTGCAAGGGGAGAAAGCGTCCCAGCCCTGGAATCCCACAGGGGCAGCTGCACCTTGTCCTGTAGGCTCACTCAATCACTGTGCGCTGGAATTGACTCCATGGCAGTGAGCTCTTTCTCTGGGACTCTGCTCACCTTTGGTTTTCTTCCTCCAAAACTTTCAGACAACCAAGTGGCCTGTGTCCGCTGATGCCGTACCACGCTGAGAGGACTGGGGAGAATCGGTTCCCTTCTTAAATTTGATTTCAGGTAAATTCCATTTCTCATATCAAAGGACTAAACTTCCCTCCATTTGCTATGGGTGCCACTGTGTGAAAACACGCAAGGCAAACCCGTTGTCCCTGAGCAGCGATCTGATGTCCCCAAAGCAAACTCACCGCCATGGAGTCGATCCTGAATCATGGTCACCCTGTAGGCCATGGAGAACTGACCCTGAGAGCCTCAGAAGCTGTAACTCTTTACAGAAGTAGAAAGCCACATCTTTTCCCCTAGGAGGAGGCTGTTGGTTTTGAACTGCTGACCTTGAAGTTGAAGCCCAAGCCCAAGTAACCACTACATTCACTTCTAGAGCTCCTGATGTTGTTAGGAACACAGCGTACTTCCCGACTCACAGCAACCACCAGCACCACCACTACCATTATCACCACCACCCCCTCCACCACCAGCATCAGCATCACCACCACCTCCACCAGCACCATCAGCACCAGCACTACCACCAGCACCACAGCCACCACTCCGCCTCGTGCAAGAGAAGGGCACTCTCCCCGGCCCAGCACTACCCGTATACAATCACTGCTGTGTGTAAGCTCATTGCTGCAGCCCCTGTGCCACTCCATCTCATTAAGGGTCGTCTCTTTTATGTGCTGAGCAACTCAATGCAATTTACTTTATCTGTGCTATCCAATTAATTCTCTTATCCACAGGGTCCTAGGGACAGTCACTGGATTAATGGTTCCTTGGGAGCATGCCAGAGGAGGTTGGGGGGGGGGGATGGGGAGCTAATAATGATGAGTGCAAGAATGAAGAAAATCTTTTAAAGCTAACTGTGGCCATGACGGTGTAACTCTTCTTGATGTGGCTAAGCTACTGAATTGTATGTATGTGTGACAATAAAACTGTTGAAAAATATATTCCAGAACATCTGACTATGGGGTCCCCCACTCCCCCAGTGGTGTGGTGCGTGATGCAATGGAGTGCTAATCTCAAACCACTACCCACTCCTCAGCAGACAGAGGAGGCTTCCTGTTCTTGTAAAGAGCTAAAGTCTTAGAATCCCACGGGGGCAGTTCTACTTTGTCCTGCAGGGATGCTCGGAGTTGGCACCAGCCGGATGGTAGCGAGTTTTTTAAAAAAGAGGAACCTTCTCCCTCAGTTCACACCACTGTTTCTCCCATTTAGAAGGTGGTCAACCAGATCTCCTTGCCTGCATTCTAGCCTCCTCTAGTCGCTCATCCACCGAGCTGCCCTGTTCATCTATTTATTTTTATTAGAAGAGCTCACAACTGACCCCATCAGCTCTGGTTTTTAAAATTGCATTTTCTGGAGAAATGATGTCCAGCAAACACGTTCCTCTTAAACAATCTCCACGAATAATGATCAGCAGGGTGGGCCACATTCCTCAATGTTGCGCTACTCTGTGCTGTTTCCAGCCCTGTCTCCCAGTGGGCAGCCTTCTCATCCCTGTGGTGGAGTCACCACCGTCCCTTTGTTCCCGTGTCCATAACTGCTTAGAAGCATGCAGAACTCAGGGTGATTTTTTTGGCTTTTGAGCGAAACTGCCCTGGAGTTAAACAGTAACTTCGCAAGGTGGTTTGGGTTCAAAGTTGAGAGAGTATCCCAGGGCTATCGTTTTGGCAACTCCTCTGAACTCAGTAGGTTCAGTAAGTTTGGATTCTTTTGGAATGACGTTCTGCACGTCTCTCTCCCCCCTCCCCCCCCCCCCGCCCCTTTCTGTCAGGATCTATCTGCTGTGACCCTGATGAGAACGTTTGATGGTGAGTGCCGGGCACCATCTAGTTCTTTGGGTTTGAGGCTGAGCACGGTGAGAACAGGGGTGTTTTCCACTGACAGGTATCCCTTTGCCGGCTAAACTGGTCTCAATAGGACTGTGTGATCTGGTCCTTGCCCCTCTGCTTGTACCTTCAGCACCCGCTTCTCACTCCATCGCAGCAGATGGCCTTGCTGACAGGGTCCCCATCAAGGATTGTAAATGTGACAAGAGGCTTTGAGTCTGGAAGAAGGTGCTGGGTTTTAACGTGGTCAGATCGCTGCTCAGGGGCACTGGGTTTGTCTGGGATTTTTCACACAGGAACACCAATAGCAAATGGAGGGAGTGTTCGTCCTTCCATCTGAGATGTGGACTTTAACTGAAATCCCGTGGGATCCCAAGACCATAACTCTACAAATGCTGGCTGGACTTAGAATCAGAATCTTGGATGTGGTGGGAAAACGTGGAACTGTTCACTGCAGATTAGTAAATAAACACAAGTCAGCCCATGCTTCCCTTTTTGTTGGTAACATGCTGCCGTATGGGGCAGAAATCCTTCTCACTGCTGCCACTTTGGGTCAGATGACTCTGGACTGGAGGTTGTCCTGGTGGCATATTGGGTATCGGACTGCTAAGTTCAAGTTGAGCAGTTTGAAACCACCAGCCTTTCAGTGGGAGCGAGATGAGGTTTTCTTCTCTGGCAAAAATTACAAATCCAGCTAGACCAGGAGGTGTACACTGGAGCTGGTAACAGGGATAATTCAGGACAGATGATCCCTTCAGGGCCAAGGGTAAGAGTGGTGATACCAGGAGGGTGGAGGGAAGGTGGAGTAGAAAAGGGGAACCTATTGCAGGGATCTACATATGACCTCCTCTCTGGGGTGCGGACAATAGGGAAGTAGGTGAAGGGACACATCGGACAGTGAATGATTACAAAATAATGACAATTTGTAAATTGCTAAGGGTTCATGGGGGGAGTGAGGGGAAATATGGGGAGCTGATACCAAGGGCCTAAGTAGAAGGACGATGTTTTGAGAATGATGATGGCAACCAATGTGCAAACGTGGTCTGCATATAATGGATGCATGTATTGATTGTGATAGGAGTTGTGTGAGCCCCCAATACAATGATCTATAAACAAAGAAACAAACAAAAAATGGACAGTGTCAGAACCGGCAGGGGCAGTTCTACTCTGTCCTATAGGGGCACTATGAGTCTGCATGAACTTGATGGTGGTGTGGGAGTTGAGGATTCTGTGCTGGGCACTGACGTAGCCAAGGCTGAGATACTTATGATATCACTGTATCCACAAGACTTACCACCCACTGGCCTGTGATCCTCCTGTACTCCATGGCATTGCATGTATTTCAGGGGTCTTATAGATTGGTATTGGACATATGGGTTAATATCAGAAATATAGGCTTACGGATTTAACTAGGATGAGTCTGGGATGCTTTCTTAATGTACAATTACTCTTTATATAAAGCTCTTCCTTATACACATAAGAAAGTCTAAATTTTGTTTCTCTAGTCCATCCAGACTAACGCAGGTGATAAATACCAGGACAACTTTGCTTTTCAACATTTTAAAAAGGCCTTGTGCATCCTAAGGTTTACTCAATGAATGGGTTGTTTGAATGAACATCGGTTGTGGATCCAAGCAAGATGACACCCCCCTGGGACAACTGCATGCAGCAGAAATTTACTAAGCAAACAGGGGAGGTTCCAGAAGCATATACGCCCCCTCCCCTTGAAGTCTTTCCACTGGAAGTCTGTGTGCCCTACCGTCCACCACCCACTCACTCTCCCACTCCTCATCTCTTCTGTCTTCATCTTTCCCAGGTTCAAGACACCTCTGCCCACCCCACATCTCCTCACAACATGTCTCAAATGCGTGAGACGAAGTCTTGCCATCCTCGCTTTAAAGGAACATCTGGCTGTATTTCTTCCAAGACAGATCTGCCTGTTCTTTTGGAAATCCATGATTCTGTTGTTATTTTCATTCTGCAAAGTTTTGTAAAGAAAGTTTAATTCGCAGACAGCCACACCCTTTTGTCTGTGCATTGTCTGAGGCAGAGTCCATGGTTATAATAAGGACTGCACAGGTTATGAGGCCTGGCCCTTTCTAGGAAATGTTCATCAGTTCTTGGTATCCGAGATTAAATTCTCTAAGCTGTGCATTTAGACAGAACTGTGCTTAATCTTGGATTTATCACTTGCTGCTAGAGCCCTGGTAGCATAGTGGTTATGCGGTGGGCTTTTAACGGAAAGGTCCACAGTTTGAGACCACCAGCAGCTACAAGGGATGAAGATGAGGTTTTCAACTCCCATAAAGAGTACAGTCTCAGAAACCCACAGGGCAGCTAGTTCTACTCTGTTCTTTAATGTTACTGTGAGTCAAAAAAGACTGGCTGGCAGGGAGTTTGGGGCTTTTCTCTCTCTCCTTGATCACAATTTCTCCAACTATAAAATAAGGACAGTAAATAAGGGAAGCAAATTCTTGAGTGAGTGCTTACTGGAGGGAAGCTGTTATAATTCATCTAATTTCCACAACGTTTCCAGCGGATTTCCTACATTCTTCACATCCTGGATATGAAGACACTGGGTATCCTTTTCCTGGGAAAAGTGAACTGTTACAGTTATTTGAAACATTTGGGGAGACACCTTTTCTGTTCCAGAAATCAAA
>PVJH01021826.1:0-37848 GCA_004026705.1 Nesogale talazaci
GCCAATATCAACTTTTAGCCAAACAATAGACAGGTTTAAGAAGATAACAGTGCATTAAAGAGGAATGTAATAGTACGATTAATCACACAAGATCCAAAGGGGTAGGATTCGTCCAATAATAAAACCCTGAAGGGAGGAAAGGGTAGAATAGAAAATATAACTACTGGAAATAAGGAACCCAGGGAAGAAGTAAAAAGAGTACTGGCAGTCCACTGTGGGAATTGCAACATGAAATATATGTGTACATTGTTGAATGGAAAACTCAAATGTCCCATAAACTATTACTCAAACAAAAATGAAGAAAAATGAAGAGGTAGTGTTAGGCTGAGTTTTGTAGAGAAAGAAAACTGAATTATATGTATCTCTCTCTGTAGCTTTAGATATCTCTATCATTATAGTTATGTCTGTCCAGATCCACATATATGTGTGTATATATATATAAACTTATATATATATATAGACTTTATATCAAGGAATATATTTCTGTCAAGAAAGCTGCTCAGTCTAATTCAACTAAAGTCCCTAAGAGTCAGATGTTAGCAGGAGGGATTGTGAACTCACACAGCTGCCTTATGGAACAGGAAGGAAAAGCTGGAAGCAGGGAGTAGATGCAGACTCATATGGATCCAAGGTCGGTAGGAATATATCAAGGTAGAGCCAGGTAACAAGGATGGCAGGTCATAAGGACGACTTGCCCAGGTTTCAGATCCAGGTGCAGAATCACAGCAAACAGGGAAGCAAAGTGGAGTCAGAAAACAAGAAACTGGTTCTCCCTAGTGTCTCACTCAAAAAAAAGACCACAGTCCAAGAAGATGACATTGTATCCTGATTGAGAATTTGGGCCAGCCAAATCCTCCTCACACAGGTACATGAAGTTGACATGAAATCTAGCTTTTGCAGAGGTCATCATAATGATGAAACTTACAATAAGGAAATAAGAAATCTGATCTGTCGAAGAACATTTAAGAATTATACCTTATTTAAAATTTTTTATTTACAATTTTTAAAAGTTCTCATATAAAATAAATAGTCTTGTATCTGATCTCCATTTTTTCTTAATATAGTTTTAAATTGTGCATCTGCTTTTTCTATCCTGTCACAATAATGTTTAAATAAAAAAGAAGAAACTACACATTCATTACATACCTAACATGCACCGGTGATAAAAATCTGGGCCATAATTCAAAGGAAAAAAATCATCTCATAAAAATGAATAGCAATAAACTCAGAACTGTTTTTCCCAGAGTCACACTGCTTTTCAATGTTGGACCCAATATTCGAGATCAAAATTGCCTGACTTCCAAACCAGCATTCTTCTAACTTTCCTGTTTGAGCAAAGTATACAACTCCAGGAAAAGTTATGATTTCTGTAATTGTTGTCACTTGCTTCCCCACTTTCAGAATGACATTGCCCTGGTTCTAAAATAGTCCAAAGAGAGAAAGGTAGCAAAATAACTGGGCACCTCCCTCCCCGCCATGAGTAAGTATGTTGACAATATATGTTTCATACTTGACATCCATCTGCCATAGGGAAGCCCCATATTAATAAAGAAATGAAGATCTGTACTTGCCTGGAGGCTTAAGTGGCTAATATAGAAGTCATTATTTTATGGAGAAAGAAATGTTCTATTCAACCAGTTCATCAAATTTATATATCTAAAGGACACATTGTGTTGGCACCCAAGGGCAAAGTAAAATGGTTCTGTAAAAGAGTAAAAATGCCATTGCAATTTTTAAATGATAAATCAAGCAAATAGTTCTATTGCCCATTAAATTTTAGAAGTGGTTTTCAAATAGAAGGATAATTCAGAATATCTAAGAAAATATAACCAAGAAGGGACTATAACCCCTGTGCCCTTCTATTTTTTACAAACCAATATTAGATTCACTTGCTGTCAGATTCACTGGTCAACATATTTGGCAAACAAAGAAAACTTAATGTACTTACCTCAGCAACAAAGTCCACAAAGACCCTAAAATATTAATTTCGAGGTTAAGACCTGGCAGCTCAATGGTCTCCATGGAACGATTTCATTGGCCTACTTTATTTTCTTAGTGTTGAAATGCTTAATAATTTAAAATTATTATAATTTACTTGATACATATTTTTAAGTTAAAATTTCGCATTAGAATTTGAATTGTAAAAAGGCCAAGGTCTTTTCTTAATCTGATGTTTTTATTTTGCTGTAATGGAGGGGTGGGGGGAAGAGCAATCACAAACTCCTTCTGTGCTTAACTGTGATTGTCAACGTAGTTACTTTTTCATATTTCGCTCCTATTTCAGAGACTAAATTCATTGTGGGGGAGGTATACAGTAGAACAGTGTATTTTTGTTGTGGATTTCACAGCTTTCTGATCTTGTTTTTCTCTTCCAATCCCTGCCTACTTTCACATTTAGACAACTGGTTGCTTCCACTCTAAAGCTGAGATAGGGGAAATGGCCTGAACTATTTTCACATGAATTTTTATATATGGACCCTTTCCTACCTATCACTGGTTCTTTCTTGGGTGAACTATGCTTTGGATTCCTTGAATTTCCCTAACACATAGGAAGGAAGACTTTGTCATACAATTAGTAACATGTAGGCTGCTAACCCAATGACTGATGGTAAAGACCAACTCCTGTAAAGAGGCTAGGTATCTTAGAGGGTTGCTCTCCTCTGCCTTAGTGTACCATTGTGTATTAAATTGATAATACAGAGGTAGATCCCATTGGTAATTTCCTAGGGACTGTTCATTAATATGTTCAGCCACCTTAGTCATCCATATAGTCCATTTGGTCAGTATCCATTTCAAGGGTAGACAGATGTAGCACACAAAAAATAGGCCTCCGTGATATGTAGTAAATTTCACTCTCAGTGAGTCACCCACTCTTTGTTTTACATTTAGTTTACCTGATTTTCGCCTAAGTATTTGGTTTTTGTTTTGCTTTGTTTTCCAAGAATATTTGTGATACTAGAACTTGTTGTATAGACACTTACCCTGGCCACTCCTGATACTATCACTGTACCTGGGAGAGGTAAGGTCACACTGACAGTTTACATAACTAATTAACCTCTCTAATCTCAAATTTTATATTTTTTTTGGTTAATACTTACTAACCACACTGGTTAACATGTTTGGAAAGATTTCTCTATACCAGACATTGTTATGAATTCTACGTTTTGCCCGCCTATCCCCCAAAGATGTTAAAGTCATAATTCTTGAACCTGTGGATGTATTCTCATTTTGGAAATGGCATCTTTAAAGATGTTATTTCTTAAACTGCTATTAAGTCCAGTTCAAGGAAGCTGAGTTTTAATCCCTCTTGAATTATGTCCTATTAAGGAAGGAGAGAAGATACAAAGAAGGAACAATGGTCACATGGCAAAGAAATTGTGTTGACTATAATCCAAGAATAGCCAAGGTACTGAGAAACAGAGATAAAAGAGTTTTCTCTAGAGCCTTGGGAGGCAACAGAGTTCCACCGTCCCCTGTATTTGTACCACCTGTCCCAGACCTATAGCTACCTATCATTTAATATATTTTTAAAGTATCCTTAGCAAACCAAGATATATCATCATCCAAATATACAAAACAAACTTTTCAAATTACAACAATATATTTTGAACACTTTACAATGTTTTAGGAGAAAATTTATGTGTCAGGCATGGTTCTCTAGAGAAACAAAATGAGAACACTTATGAGTACATATCTATATGTAACATATAGATATGGATATATTCTAGTTATATAAAGTCTGAAGAAATACAACAGCTAATTAGTCCACACAGTAGTACAGAGAGCTCGGTTTAATTCGCTTCTGTGAAACAGTTAATCTACTTGAAGTCCTTTCACTCGCGAGGGCTGCTGAGTACAAGGACATGGAAAGAGACAGTTTAGTCTTCTGTAGAGCAATGCAGGCAGTCCAGCCACAGGCAGCAAACAGCAGGACAAGTCACAAGCAGTAAGCCAGATGACAGGATCCTACAGCCTCCAGCTCAAGTGATGTATGCATCAACAGTGTCAAAAAGCAGGTCTCAACGTTGGCTCTTCCATGGGTAGTGTAGCTTGCAAACTGAGGAAGAGAACTAACCAAGGCAATCACATACCGGTCTGATCACCAGAGATAAAGATAGAGACAGGCAGATCTTACGGACTCATTTATCTCTACCCTCCAATAAAACTGCAACTTTATTAATCCCACATGTTCCTATTTTGTCATGTTAGCACAATAAATATACCTATCACAGTTTACATAGAAATTTCCTCCAATAATTGATAAATAAATTGTTCCATGACATCAGCTGCTACCTCTGCATGTGTTAGTGCTCTCTCTAATTCCACCCTAGGGTCCAATTTCTTTTCAACTGGTTTCCTTGCTATTTCTTACCTTCTTATCTTTGCATTTGAATAGATATAATTCTTTTGAACTACTTTAGATTGTTATTCTAAGGAAGCCATTCATCTCAATTATTATAGCTTGTTTTACAGTTCATTCTATTCTTTGAAAGGATGCCTCTTGGCGTGGCTCCGGTTCCATTTTAATCAAGATGTAAATGTATTGATTTGATTTGGGTACCATCCACTTCTTCTTGTCTCAGGACAGTGGACACTCTGGATTTTGTGGGCATGAATCCTTTCGACAGTTTTTTTTTCTTTGAGCCTCTGTTTGTCTGTACTGTGCTTTACTTCAGGCAAGAAGAGAACAATAACTGTATCTTATATGGCCATAAATTATCTTTTAAGACTCCAAGTATTACTCATCAAAGTTGGCATAGAACATTCTCTTTATTAACTATACTATGCTAATTTTAGATGTCTCCTGAGACTGTGGTCCTTATCCAAGAATATAGCTGTAGTTAGATATTTCTACAATGTCTCCATAATTAGACCCCCTATATGGTCAGTTGTACATATGAACAAAGAATGAAGCTTCAGAAACTTCATGGAACAATAGAATAAAAAGACAATGAAAAATTCCCCCATAAACTTTGTGAGACTATACGTACAGCACATTTAAATACACATGTAGAAATACTCTGAATCACATTGAAATCAGCATACCAATGCTTACGTCATTGTACCAGGAGCTTTCCTTTTTTTCTCTTTTTTTAAAAATCATTCTATTAGAGGCTTGTACAGCTCTTATCATAATCCATACATGCATCCAGTCTGTTAAGCACATTTTTACACTTGTTCCAATTATAATTCTCAAAACATTTTCTTTCAGCTTGAGTCCCTGGTATCATCTTCTCATTTTTCCTCCTCTCTCCCTCAAGAACCCTTGATAATTTATAAATTATTATTTTTTCATATCTTTCACTGAATGGTGTCTCCCCTCACCCATTTTTTCTGTTACCTGACCTCCTGGGAGGAGGTTACATGTAGCTCCTTGTGTTCTGTTCTCCCATTCTCCTCCAACCTTCCCCTTACCTACCTGGTATCACTACTCTCATTATTGTTCCTGAAGGATTGGTTTATTTGTCCTGGATTCCCTGTGTTTCCAGCTCTTATCATGTACCCATGAACATGCTGTGGCCTAGCTGGATTTGTAATGTAGAGTTGGGGTCATGATACTGGTGGGGAGGAGCTAGAGGGAAGTTGTACATTTTATCAGTGCTACACCGCTCTCCTGTGGGTTATTTCTTCCTTCTGATTCTTCTGTAAGGGATGTCCAATTGTTTATAGAAGGGCTTCAGGTATCCACTCTGCATTTCCCCTAATTCAAATTGATGTGATTTTTTTTTTATTCTGAGTCTTTTAATACCTGATATCATCAATACCTCATCATCACACAGGCTGATATGCTTCTTCCATGTGGACGTTGTTACTTCTCAGCTACAAAACTTTTATCTTCAAGCCTTTAAAACCACAGATGCTATCTCTTTTGATAGACAGGCACCATCAGTTTTCTTCACCACATTTGCTTATGTACCACATTTTCTCATCAGTGACTGTGTTGAGAAACTGAGCTTCACAGAATGCCAGGTTATTAGAACAAAGTGTTTTACTTTGTAGGAGAACCTGAGTAGGAACCTTATGTCCATCTACTACCTTAATAATTAACATAAAAATATATGTACATAGAATTATTTCCCTATCATTATATATAATTATATTTACTTATGTCTATACCTATATTTAGACCTCTATAAATGCCCTTTTCCCTCCCAGTTCTTTTCTCTATTTCTGTTTACTTTCCTCTTGCCCTAGTATAATGTTTGGCCTTCATTTGGGATTCAGTAATTCCTCTAGGTTGCATTGCCCTTGATAAGCCCTACCAGGCATCCTACGCCATCTTTGCCATTAATTTCAGATCATTTTAGATTTCTTGTATTTACCATTCAAACTCAACTGCAAACTAACTTCCATTAAGTTCATTTCAATCCACCATCATCCTATAGGACATGATAAAACTGCCCTTTTGAGTTTCTGTTAACAAGATTGAAAAGTCTTGCCTTTTACCTGCGCAGTACATGGTAGCTTTGAGTTGCCCACCTTTCAGTTAGCAGCCCAATGGGTAACCACTAAGCCAGAGCACCTTTTGTATCTACTATAGCACACTGAAGACCAAAATCACTGCCATCGAGTGGATGATCACTCACATTAACTCTCTAGGACAGGGGAGAACTGCCCCTGTGTGTTTATGAAAGTGGACCTTTTCATGGAAGAAGAAAGCCTTGGCTGATCCCCATGGGGTAAGTGGTTGATTGAGTATGGGACGACGACCTGCGGGCTTGGTGGTTCATTTCTAGTGGTGGCTCTCAGGAGGAGTGCTGAGTAGCTCCCAGTACCACTAGAGGGCAGTGATGCCAAAAAAACAAGAGAAAGAAAGCATTGTCTCCTTTGAAGCAGCAGCTGGTTTTGAACTGCTGACCTTGCCATTAGTACTCTGATACAGAACCCCTCTGCCAACAGAGCACCTTTTCTTGCATTCCTCAATGTCTTCTTTGACCTTGGACATGATGTGCTCACCTCTCCCATATTGTGTATTGCTTTCCCCTTGACCAGGATTACTATGTCTCTTATCTATTAATGAACTTTCTTGTCTTTCTCTTTCATCACTGATGGCTATCAAGGATTGTTTCTTTCTGTGTGTACACCTCTTCTTGATGTTTCATAACTGTGGTCTTAAATAACGTTTACCCTTTTGTGATTAGCATATTTTTTATTCAGCATAATGACCTCCAGATTCACTCATGGAGAATTAAGTTTAATTTGGTCTCTTAGCTGTTGCTCTTCTTAGTTTTCAAGGAGTTGATTCTCACTCATGTATGCCACTTGTATGCAGAATAGAATATCTCCACAGGGTTTTAAATACCACTTGAAAGCCAATAACAGGCATTTCTACAAGGTGCTTATAAACCAAATTACTAAACCCACTGTTGTTGAGTCATTTCTGACTCTTATCAACTCTGTACAAGTTTCCCAACCTCTAAATGTTTATAAGAACAGATTGGCTCATCTTTCTCTCATGGAGTGGATGGTCAGTTTGAACCCCTGGCTTTATGGTTAAAGCTTAAATGCTTACTAAGCTGTGGGCAAGTTCAAGCTTTCAACCTTTGTGTTATTAGTGGAGCATTTCACCATTTGCAACACAGGAAATCCACTCAGCAAGTCTACAAATGAAGAAGAGACGGTGGCAGAGTGGGTAGCTCTACAGCTTCCAAGAGTTGTACATAATCACTGCACTCTGGTGAGCCCTGCCTCCCAGCACTCACTGGGAATCAATTTATAATTGCAATTATTTCATTGTTTTTTAAAGGAAATGCAACTACTAAACTGTGAGTGCCTACTTTTTCTCCCCCAGACTCTCCACTGATATCTCATTTATTCAGCATAGGAGTGAGAGTAAAATTGTTATCATAATTCCCAATTTATAGCTTAAAAATTGAAGATTTGGAGAAGCCTGGTGGTTGCCCTGTGCTAACACAGTCCATTCATTAGGTGTCAAATACAAAGTTGGGGCCTGGCATCTTGACTGAACCACCAATGTCACTCACAATTTCTCTAGACTACCTCCTTCTAGAATGCTAAGAGTTCACTACTGTAGGGATATAGATACAACTAGCTCCTGAATGGTGGGTAAGAAAATTTAAGAGTCTATTAAGATGTAGTGAATACATCAGTTTTATTTTAAGCTTTAGGTCAATTATATGAGAACCGGTTATATAGGCTATGGAGATCTTTATTAGACCACTGAGGGCAAGGTGAAAAGTATATTTCAGTGTATCATCTGTATATATGTCCACATGATTAAATAGTTTAATAAGTTTTATAATAATCATTATTGTAACACATGGCATTATCTTATATCAAATGATAAAACGTTACGTGGGAGTGTTTTATCTTATTGCAACTAACTCATCCAGAACAACAGAACACACTGAGTGAATATGTGAATTAGAATTGCATTAATTGTTCATTAGTGCCTGTATCTTGCACTCTAACACATATTTGATAACTTAGACATGTTCTCTTTGCTGTCATCATAGTCTTGAAAAATATAGCTCTAAAACAAAATATGCCCTTGTGTCAGTTGCTACTGCCTGCCCACTCAACAACATTCCCTCCTTATCTCTTATCAAAAAAGTTGATCTGAATCCAGGAAAAGTTAGGAAATTATTCTAGAAAGATAGATATGGATTATGTTTAGAAAAGGTATATCCTGGGACCCTTATGTCTCTTTACCATCCCCCCCCCTTTTTCCTTGTAAATAGTTATGGCCTGATGATGCCATTTGGATCAATAAATGAGACAATGCCTTCTATAAGATTCTTTAGAAAGCCCTGGTGGTGTAGTGGTTACACAGTGAGCTGTGTTTACATGGCTTGCAGTTTGAAACTGCCAGCAGTTCTTTGAGAGATAGACTGGATTTTCGATTCTTGTAACCCTAACAGTCTGGGACACCCACGGGGGTAGTGGGGGGAGTTCTACTCTGTCCTATAGGGTCTACTTGAGTGCCATCGACTCCACTGCAGGGAATTTTTGTTTTAGTTTCAGACAAGACTTTCTGATACAGTTTTCCCATTGTTGCAAGGTAGCTAAATGCAAGAGAAACAAACAAGCAAACACATATCAGGACAATGTGCTTTTTCTGGTTTAGTTTCGTTTGTGGAAGAGATGTTTCAAGTTAGGTAGGACAGCGTTATTGGATTGACTACACACGAAATCTCAATAATTTGTATCTGAGATGACACAGTAACATGGTGGAAAGTTCCAGGCCCTTGAGAGTATACTTGTTGCTACGTACCATTTAGAATAACCTACTTCCAGTCTTCATGGTTTATGGTCAAACTAATTATCTTTAATAGTGTAATGAGTGTTAGTTTAATTTGCCTTACTAGGCAGATGAATACATCTTCTTGATTCGCACACCATTACTGTGAAAAATCGACATAACCGCATCTCAGTGATCCCGTGCCCTAATTCCTGGGACCTGTGCGTATTGGACTTCACCTCCCCAAAGTACTTTTGTATTAGGATTGAGTTAAGAATTTTGAGATAGGGAGGTTAACTTACATCACTCAGGTGTACCCAAATGATGGTCAAGAGTGTTTCAAAGCAGAGAGTCTGTAGAAGAGCATAGAGGAAGCTGCAGCTATGGAAGAAACACAGAGAGATGGAACGTGGCTAGCTCTGAAGACAGAGAAGAGTGGTCAAAAGTGAGGAGAGAGCAAGGGAACGGATTTGTTCCCAGAGACTCCAATAAGGAACACAAGCACTGCCTACAATCTGACGTCATCCTGGAAACCCTCTGTGAATGCTGGGTTTGTAAACTAACAACTAACAGTAAAAGAATACATCTGTGCTGTTTGAACATACTTAATCTGGAGCAATCTGTAATGGGAACAATAGAAAAGTAATACAATTACTAATGTTTGTTCCTTTTGCCCAGGGGTAAAATAGATCAAGATAGTTCTCAGATAGCACGAGGGTTGCTAAATGTTCACAATCATAGGACCAGCTTCAGATTAGGAAAAATAAGACTCATTTCTAGGGACTCAATATAGGCCCTCTAGGCAGAATAGAACTGCTTCTTGGGGTTTCTGAGACTCTTTTTTTCCCCAAATTGTATCCAGATTTATTAAAGATACTCTTCATAAACAATCATGGTATTTAGGCAGGACACAGGATCCTTAACGATATACAGCAACTTTCAAACTCCCTTCTTCAATGGACTACCCAAATCAGAAAGCCACTGTAAAACCCACTGAAATCATCAGCTGACGCTCTGAATGGGGAAAGTTTAGAGTGAGAGTTGACATTTCACATTTAGCGTGTTGTTTTAACAACTTTTTACAAGCTGACCCTGACTTTCAGGAAATGAAATGAGCATGGCAGAATTACCCATCTGGAGATCCACAATCTGAACAGAGGCACCGCTCCTCTGATGAGGGATGCCATTAAGATGGCGTCACTGGGAAGTCCAGATCGCCCGATACAGTGACAATCGATGTTATGAGGTCAGGTCCCAACAGGTCTCTGAGTTTATGGACGTCAAGTCTATGCTGAAGGCAGAGAGGGAGAAGAAGGTATGGAGGATGTGAAAATAAAACTGTCCTTTTCTCCTCTCCCATGTGTTTGTGCCAAGGGAGTCCTTTCAGGAAGTTCTATGTTCTGGGAACCCAGAGAGAGTTTCTCCAAACTAGCAGACCAAGGGTTTGACTTTCACTCCATTCAGCTTTGGAGACAGCCCATGCATGACATTTGCACCCCACCCGCACCCCCCAAAGACAACAATAGTGTTCTGTGTCCTAACAACATAGCTTAGAAAATTAAAGCAAAAGTCTGCATTTTTATAAAACTTGATAAAAAATAGTATTTCAAACTTTACATTCACCAGAAGTACACAGTTATCAAAAATACACATGATTCATTTGGCACCTCCAGCACCTTCAAATTTCTGTGCCTGGTCTGTTTAGGTATCTCTATTTTCCATGGGGTTGTTCCTGTCCTTGCTGATATCCATTTCCCCTTTTCCTCTTAAACACCTTCTCTCCCTTCCTGGCAGGGGCTTTTTTCGGCTTTGGCTCTGGCTTCAGAGGAGCAGGTTTAGCAGATAATCTTGATGATCTCTGAGGTTCATCCTTCACCTTGGCGTCATCTCCCTTCGCAGCTCCTTCAGCCTTTCTCTTGTGCACGGTGGCGATGGTGGCGGGGCAGCGGGGGGCGGGCTTTGGTCGATTCCGGGGGTTATTCTCGCCTCTTCTTCACAGTGCTTCTTCACACTGTTATTGTAACTCTTTACAGGAAAAGAAATCCTCACCATATTCCCTCAGAGAGGCTACAGGTTTCGAACCACTGATCTTGTGGTTAGTGCCCAACACGTAACCACCACACCATCATGTTAGGTCTATGTCACTGGAAGTTTTCAATCTAGTCATTTTCACTTTTCTCTTTTCCTGCTCCTCAATCTATGGCAAGCCGTTGTTTTCTATTAAGAACTAATTCTTATAATTTTTTTCCCACATAGGTCTTATATGTAGACCCATTGTAAAAATAGAACTATTTTTGTTAATAGATTTTTGGAGATTTTCCTTCCTTCCCACCAACCTTGCATGTGGGTGCTTAAGTTATTTCCTCTGTTGTGTATAAAAATTGGGTGCTTTTTAATATTATGACTTTAAACATTTATAAAGCACATCTTTGGAGAACAGAAATATGTTCCATATCTTATAAAGCCACTTGAGTAATCTAAGATTTACTGATTTTAGCGAAATGGGGATGCTATGCAAAAGTAGTCAATTATTTGTTGCAATTATTTTTTAATTAAACGGAAAAACTATGGTATGTGTGTTGCACACATAGACAGAACCATGTGATCCTTCACTGAGTCAAGCTTTTGATGATTAAAAATTCTGTCAAATGGGTGAAATACTACAGAAAAACATTCCAAATTAACTAAATAGAAGAAAATAACATAATGATAATCCTGAGTCATGTTGAAAGATAAAACACAAATTTAGATCATTATAATAAACCAAGTGTGAAAAGAGCAATACATAGGGAATGAATCTCATTCTCTTTTGAATCTCAACATATTTACATTTTGTCTTAGAATTTTTGAATGACTAATGTAAATTATCTTTGTCTTTCAACTATGACTTCTCACTTTCAGAATATTTTCCAGAATATGTCCCTCCTACTAATCTGGTGTCAAACATTTAAAACATTTATTTTGCAAAATAATCCACTACTCATCTGTCAGTTTGTTGTATTGTGGTGACTTGTGTGTTGTTATGCTACTGAAGCTATGCCACTTGCATTTCAAATGTCAGAGGAGTCGCCCATGCTGATCAGGTGTCACCACAGGGTCAGCAGTTTAAAATCACCAGTAACTCCTCAGGAGAAAGACTGCACGTTTTAACTGTTATTAAAAGCCACAGTTTTGGAACTCACACAGGCAATTCTGTCTGGTCCTATATGGTCACTAGGAGTCAGATTTTACCCAGTGGAAGTGAGTTTTCCAGATTAAGGAATACTAGAAAGAAATGGTCATCAGCTTGTGAAAAATTATTCATTAGAAACCTTATGAGTTGCAGCAGAACAATTCCTTCCCACAATTCATAATATTGTCAGAAGAGGAGCCCCTCAGGTTGGAAAATACTCAAAATCTGATTATCAAAACTGAGTTAACTTAATGATATAGATGGAACAAAGGATTCGTCTGCTGATCGGGAACAATTCAAAATGAAAGGAAACAAGTGCAAATATTTAAATTATAACTGGATTATGAAGTGTCTGAAGGGAATTTAGGAAAATTGGAAATCATCAAAAATGAAATGGAACGCTTGATATCCAAGGCACTAGAGAGCTGAATTGCCTGGTGGAACAGACCATAAGTTGCTCAGTTGTAAGTTTTGTTGAACTTGAATTGACAGGTAATGGCCTTTTTATCTGTAATCATATTATTTAGCATGCTGTGTGTGGCAGTCACCTAATCTGGTGTCATTTAAGAATTAGAGGGTAGGGGTGGAGTCTAGCCTGCCGATCTGGAGATAGCCAATCAGACCTCTGTGAGGGCATGACTTTCTCCTGAGAATTCTGGGAAATCTGGCAGTATTTCCCCTTTTGGAGGTGAGAGACTCACTATTCAGTCCCTTGGAAATGCTCTTCTGATAAGATACAAGACTGAGCCCTATGTGAGACAGCCTGGAGGAGAAGGCACATTGTCCTCCCTTGATGGAAGCCAGGTGTGCCACTTGGAGAACCCTGCCAGCGCTGAGATTTTAACAATGCCACTGGAACCAAAGATATTCTACCCATCGGGTTTGTGATCATCTTGCATTAGATGTATATACAAGGACATAATTGCATGTCCTTCTTGAGTGTGAAGAATACTTTATAGACTGGTATCACACATGTGGGCTAATATCAGGCTTATGACCTTGGCCTCGACTGTGTTGGGATGTTTTCTTAATGTACACTTGTTCTTATATAAAACTCTTGTTTATACACATCTGAGTGTCTGTGGATTTGCTTCTCTACTCTTCCTGGACTAACCCACCGTGAATGACACATTCAAGAGGAATGGACTTGTGCTCATGGTCAAGATGAATGTTTCAAGATGGCCCCTAAAACACAACACTCTCTGCAATAGACTACCCATATGACTATAAGGAAGAGCCAGGTAAGTGAATAATACAGAAATGTACATACAACTATAAGCAATTAAGAAAAAAATTGATGAATTCTACCAACTTTTTCAATCTGAAATCAAGATACATTGATGGATCCTGAGGATTTAAATGAGAAAGTTGAAAATCAAACAGATGTATCCATCATTGGAAAATAATGGCCCTGGTGATGAAAAAAAAACTGAAGATTGCATGATAGATTTGTGTAAGACCAATTACTTCGTTGGAAATTCTCTTTTAAAATTATAAAAATGGTGATTATATGATTGAACATTTTAAGATGGTACACACAGGAATCACGTGGGCTAATTAGCCACTCATGTTGTTACTGTTGGTTTTGGTGTTCTCTATTATCTCCACTGAGATATTCAATCCATCTGCAGATGACACAACCTTAGTTGCTGAAAACTGAGGAACCTAGAAGCATGCACTGATGAAAATCAAAGGTCACAGCTTTCAGCTTGGATTACAGTCAACATCAAGAAAATAAATAGACATGTACAACTATGTTTTTACGGCAATTTCCAACAATAGGAAAAACATGGAAAGAATCATAGTCCTCAACTATAGGGGAATGAGTAAACAAATTCTGGTGCATTCATATTATGGAATTTTGTACATCAATGAAAAATAATGAAAGCTCTCCTACATAACATAAGACATGAGTAAAACTAGAGAACATTATTCTTAGAAAACCAGTCAAACATACAAAGTGAAATATTTGATAACACCACTATAAAAGAAAAACAAAAAAATGTGGTATATACACCATTAGACAAGACTGTGATCACTAAGAGGAGGCCATGGACCAGAGATACAGGTGGGTACAGAGGGCGGGTTGGGATGGAGGGGGGCACATAAAATAATGGAGGATTTAACTGGAAATAACAACAACTTCCTTATTCCTTGTTCTTTTTTTATTATTAAAAACAAGGCTTGTGTTATTTCAAATAAAGATTTCTCATTGAAATGGGAAATAAAGGTCACCTTCACTACATCTTAATATTAGGCAACTTTACCTGATCTTGGTAGTTCCTGAAAGAGATGCAAGATGGCATTTGTAACATTTTCAGTTGAATATAAAATACTTATAGAATACTTATTGGTGGGTCAAGCTATTGTTTAAAAATGGATTGAAATATTCTGAATTATATTTAACAGGATAACTCTGGTGAGGATACCAGGCAGTGCCGAGGAAATATGTCCTTGTTCTTTTCATATAAATATTAGTCTAAGAGGGTAAAAAAGAGTAAAAGCAAAATGAAGGGGATTTGGAGTCTGTAGAGACCTGCCAGTTCATTTCAAACATGTGGGGAAAATGTAAAGGAAATAAAAACTCTCACATTAGGTCCTTCAATGAAATTATGAGAAACAGAGAAAAGACTAAAATTGACAGATATTTAGTTGTACTTGGATCCACAATCCCCTGGAAGCAACTAATAAAGCTATATGTTCATTGATCAGATCTGACCTCTTTAAAGTGTTAACAAGTAAAATGTTACTTTGATACCTAAGGCATGCTTGACCAAAGCCAAGGTGTTTTCGATTTCCTCCTATACATGTTATTGTTGGACAGAAAATGCAGAAGACAACAGAAGAATGACCACATTTGATATGGGCAAGAATGTAAAAATTACTCTGGACTACCAGGGAAACAACCAACACTGTGTTGTAAGAAGTATAACCAGAATTTCTGTTCCTTAGAAGTTAAAACGGTGAGACTTTCTTTCATGTACTTTGTACATGTTACCAAGAAAAACCAGCCTCTTGAAAAGGACACAATGTGGACTAAAGTAGAAGATCTTGAAAAGAGGAGGCCAGGCAATAGCTTAGATTGGTACACTGTCTGTTATAATGGGTTCAAACCTAACGGATGAGAATGGTACCAGGCTAGCCAGTGTTTCTGTTGACTGTGGGGTCGTATGGGTCAGAATCCATTGAATGTACCTGACAACAAACAACATGCAAATTCATCAGGCTCTGAGTCAAAGGTCTTATGGCAGTAAATAACATAGCTCCAAAGGCTGGGAAGTCCAATTTGCTTACTGCCAAATGTAGGAACCAGGGAACTGACCACTTAGTCCATTATTTTCATTTATTTAATTAAATAAGTATTATTATTACTGCCACCAAACACGGAGCTGGTTTCTGACACTGCTTCTCTATACTCTTTATCAAAGTTTGGGTGGCAGCCCCTACTATTTAAAATGTGTCCTCGAGAACTTGTGTCCCCTAGAACAGAGAAGCAGAAAACGATAGCCAGTTGCAAGGGAGCAGTGGGGTGGGAGGTGAGAGATGTCTTGCTTCTCAGTCCTTGTAGCCTCCCACTAATTAACCTCTCACTAATTAGAGATGCCATTTTTAATTACCATCATTTTCCTCTTTAAATATGGTGAAAGCTAACTTGGGAAGGCTCTGGGGTTCTGTTATGTTACAACAGCTGTAAATTACCTAAGTGATTAATATGGCACTTTAGGATGCCCCTGGAGACGTGTTACCCCTGGGGAACTCCAGTGTCAGCCTCTGAGCTCAACATCATGGGACAGAAGTACATGTTTTCAAGATCTAATTTAATCTAATGGTCTGAAATGATGAATGCCTTGCTTTAAATCTGGTGTGCCAGATGGTACCCCATAAAAGGATGGTTCCTACCTGGCACAGAGAACACCCTAGACCATCCTCAAAATTTTTCATTAGATATCAAGTCACCTTGCAATGACATATTCAGAGACACCTGTGTGAAGTACAAGTCTACCCAGAGTGATACCTTTTGCTTTTGAAAGCCGCTGCAGGGCATGGCTCCTACTACTCTTTCTTTTGAATCATTTTTGTTTCTCCAGCATTAGATCCCCTCCCCCTTTTTCATGTTCTCCCAGATTACTGGCTTTGTATTGCAGTTCCCCAACTTGAAACACTCTCGAGATAAAACATTGAATGACACAGAGAGCATCAAGAGATGAACTGAAGGCACAAGGCCACTGAATCATAAAGAACTAGTTAACCATCCACTGTTTCCAGAGTCAGAGTATGGACAAAAATCAATGGATACTGAAAGAAGTTCACGTTGCACTGAGTACATTAGCCAAAAACAAGGCTCTGGGAACTGATGGAATATAAACTGAAGCGTTTGAGCAACTTGCTACTTGGTCAATGGACTGGAGGAGATACATATTTGTACCCTTCCCAAGAAAAACAACACAAAAGAATGTTCAAAATATAGAATGACATTATTGAGAAATGATGCATAAGTAAAATTTTACTTAGGACCATCCAACAATGGTTATAGCAGTACTTTGACAGGGAACGGCCAGGAGTTCAGGCTAGATTCAGAAGAGGGTGTGCAACTAGGTGAGCATAGGTGCACAGGTGATGAGCATAGGTGATGGCAGGTAGATCTCGGCTCAAAGCAGAGAATACAGAGAGATATTGACTTGTGCCCCTTGACTATGAAAAAGGCATTTGAGTCTGCATATCATAGTAAACTGTGGTTAGCCTTGAGAAGAATGGGAATTCTGGAGTACTTCAGTGTGCTCATTGGGAACTTCTACATGGATCAAGAGACAGTTGTGGGAACAGAACAAGGGAATATCACATGGTTAAAATCAGGAAAGGTGTGTGTCAGGGTTGTATCCTCTCACCACTGAATTCTATTTCCCCCAAATCACGGTTGGAATCCCAGGTCACAGGTCAGTGAATATACTCCCTTTTAGGACTTGTAATACGTTGTTTTGTGTGCCAACATAGTTCCTTTAGGAACAAGTGGGAAAAGTTTAATCTGCCAAACATGTTACAGCTTTATTAGAGGATGATCCAGATAAATACTAGAGGTGAGACGACCCTCTGTATGCTTTAACCTTCCTGTTGACAAGGCACGTGGAACCATGATTAGACTTATGAAAGCCCTGGAATTGTTTCCACTGCCACTGGATCCACAAGGCTTTGTATCCACTGTCATATTTCTGTATTTTGCATCATTTCATGTGCTGCATGAGTCTGAAGATGAATTTATGGACTTAAATTAGACTTAAGGGCTAATGTCATACATATAGATTTGTTCTGCCCAGAGATGGGATTTTTTCTAAATATGCAATTACTCTTTGATATGAAACTTTTCCTTAGACATGCATGAGTACCAATGAATTTGTTTCTCTGGATAACCCAGTCTTAACACAGGACTTTTTTTTTTAAGTTCAAAAGGTCATGTTTAGTGCAGGGTGGGTCCTAAAGCTAATTACTTGTGGGTTGTTACAAGAACAGTTTAGGTACAGAAGCAAATACATACTAGGAGAAGCCAGATGCCAAAGCAGGATCTTTAATTAGCTAAAGAATTTTTTAAAATGTACTCAAGTTAGTGGAAAGAAAGGAATTGATAGACCCAGACATAGATTTCAACAGTTAGACTACATAGCTAAGAAACAAATGTCTGCTCTTTAAAACTAACCTATTGTATTTTCAGTATAATAGTAATGGCTAACTGAAACAGCTTTCCAATTTCACCAGGAAAGAATTCTTTTATCATGCTTCTTACTAATTTGATCAAGTCCCTCTTTATCATATTTCTCTCATTATCATAATTTTATATATTCTGTTCAAAGAAATTGTTGGACTTAAAAGTTACTATCTATTAGTTTGGCAATTTGATTAACATTTGCCTGCCCAATTTGAGAATACATCACAAAGACAGAAAATAGAATATTTTTGATATGCCATTGTGTGTCTACACACTGTTGCTATGTTTGACACATAGCTAAGATTTAATAAAAATGTTTGGATGGATTATTGGATTAATAACTGGAAAACAAACTTAAATTTGGCAATCTTCTCCTGTTGGCAGTATGTAAAAGATGAAAGATATTCACCATTTGGATGCCCACTAATCAGAGACAGATTTCTTTTTCCATATAAATGTCTTCAAAGGATTTCTTTTTTGAATAACTGGTAATATTGTGTAGAAGGTTTGTATTATTTTCTTAGGATCTTCAAATTGCAGAGTTTAAATTACTTGGGAAATCAAAAATATTTTAAGGTGGATTTAGATATAATACAATGATTCAAGCATTTTTGTTATAGTTTCGGGTCCTATTGAGACAAGTTTGACTCAAATAGACTTCCTGGGACAGAGTAGAATTCTTGAGTAGGGTTTCCAAAGCTGTAACCTTTACAAGAGAAAAATCGCTAGGACCTTTCTCCTATTAAAGTTCTCGGTGACTCCAATCATCCACTATTGAGTGAACAGTCAAAGACTATGACTTATACCTGACCTTACAAAGTTGTCACTGAAGATTTTGATGACAAAGCAGCAAACTGTGGGGGTAAAATTAGTTGGCATCTGGCTATCAGAAAGAATTACATCTGGGGTTTTAAAGACTTGTAATGAAATAAGTCATTTAAATGATGTGCCAGCTAGTCCATAAGTCCATGTGATTTAAGGAGTCCAAATTACAAATCCAAGTTCAAACGAGGTAATTACATTAGAGCTTAAATTTTGAGCACCCAGATTTCAGAAGACTATGGATGACAGTGAAAGCCAAAAATCCATTTGTGGAGTTCCCAGGGCCCAATGCAGTCTAAGCCTGCAATAAATTCACTCGTTCAATTGAGCTGGGATGTCCAATAGCCCTTGGACAGAGTTGGGAACTGCGTGACTTAGTCGGTACACACTGGTCCCATAGCTTTGAGGTCAGTTTGAGTTGCCCAGGAGAAGAAAATGAGACTTTCTCCATTGGTACAGTTCAGTCTTGGAAACCCAGAGGGCAGTTTGATTCTCCCCTATAGGGTTACCCTGTGTCAGAATTAACTTGATGACAGTGAGAGTGGCTTTTTGTTCTTAGAGAGCATTGAGAACTCAATTGATATCAAGCTCAATGCCATCGACTTGGCTTTGACTCACAGTGAGGGTGTCCAGCAGATTGACCTGTCCTTTTGAGTTCATGAGGTCGTGAATCTTTGAGGGAGGTTGGCTTGATATTTCTCCAGTGAATGCATTTGGGTTGTTGACCTTGAAATTGACAGTCCAATTCTTGGTCAATTCCACCAGCAGGTTGGAATATCTGTAATATCCCATTATAGATATCTTTAGGAGGAAAATTTAGCCCCTTATCATTTGTTTTCCCTTTTCACAGACTTCTTTTTTTTCCTAGTATTGTTACTTTCTTACTTTTGGGGAGATTTGAAGATTCCTGTGTTTTATTTTTCTGTCCTTTGGGGATAATTTGGTGTGATTTTTCTTATATCCAGAATATGCAAATCTATAGCGAGAGTAACCAGATTAAAGATTCCTTAGAATTATTACAGGGGAATTTGAGGGGTGGGTAATGAGGAGCTAATGATATCTGAATTAAAAAGTGGTGTAAATGTTCTTAAATTGATTGATACTGAAACATTGAAATGAAAAATACAAGAGTTTCATGTTGATAAAACTTTTTTTCAGAGTTAACATTTAAACTTTTACGTCTTGTTTTACATTAGATTTAGGAAAAAAATTCAAGTCTGCCCACTAGGAATGACACTATTTCAATCTTCCCAATCTCAATTTTCTGATCTGTTACATTAAAAAAATATATATGGTACTTTCAAATTTCATATCTCATGAGAAATATATAACAATGTAATTATAAATCTCTATTTAGTGTATATAATAAAATGTACCACATATGTACCATTCAGTAAAATATGTCTATCAGTATTGAGAAAATGTCTTTCACTCGAAAGAAAGGATAATAAGAAATGAACTACAAATTTGTAGCACTCATTGAGCTAGGCAGCAAAAGTAAAACCCCAAATGAGTTCATACTCTAAACCCTATAACCTGTGACTATATTAGATAGCATGATAATGAAAAATTAAAGCAGCAGTTGGAATTAAAGTTACTAATAGGTTGAATTTAAAGTTGGATTTTACCTATCAATGTGGTTAACTTCCAAAGACTAGGTCCTTATTTGAAATTTGTTATATGTGAAAGTGGAAGATGACTCTATCAGACCTCAAGTTGCAGGATGGCTACATAAGATCATGAAAGAGGGAATAATTTCATTATTTCATAGCTGCCAGGTGACGTGTTTGCATGCATGCCTAAGCACTCATGAGCATGGGCCAGTCAGGTTGACACATTACCCTGACCAATAAGAGCAGGATTAACTCTTGCCTTGCATATTGGTGTTCTCAACATTTGGTCTACATTGTTGACACAAAAAAATAGGCTGTAGTAGATTCTTTTTTACTCTTAAACATGCAAAATGTCAGACAGCAAGAAACTTGAAAAGCAGAGAACAGATTTATTCTAAATCACCCATCTTCCTATTTTACCCAATGTTTTCTGAATGTGAAAGGAGAAGAGGATCAAAGTGAAGATAAAATCCCAAACACTGTCCCTTCAGTTGTTGACGCTGAAGCTGGAAGGGGCTATAAGGCAGGGATTTCATGTAGCCTCCAGAAGCTAGAAAGCCAGAATAAAATGCAACCCTGCTGGCATCGTGATGTCAGCTCAGTGAGACTCATTTCGGACTTGGGTTTTCTAGAACAGTAAGATAATAATTTTGTGTTCATTCAAGTCACTAAGTTTGTTGTAATTTATTATAACCTAACAGGAAAAAATCATAATGATCATTCTAAACAGCAGTCTCTCTTTATCTCTCCTCTGATCCTGTCTTTCCTCTCATTTTTCCTATTCGCTCCCTGTCTCTCTTTGTATTTCTGAGTCATTTCATAAATGCACATTTAAATTTCAGAACACACTCAAGATCAAAATACATCACCTAACATAAGGAAGCACTGACTTCGTAAAACAAGACAAAATCTTTTCTTTGGCACTGAGGACAGGTTTGATTCAGAGTGAACTTACTCTTCACTGTACACTGAGTTTGATCTGCAGGGATGCCAAATCCTGCATCCCTGTCATTAATGGGCTAATTGCACTCCTAATTTTACTGTGGAATCACTCTCGTATAATCAATCCCATTCCATATTACCAGAAGGGGCTTCCTTTACCTTTGAAGGTGAGTCTCAGCTGCAGAAATGTGCCCTTCATAAGGGAGAGGTCATGGTCAGCAGAAGGGAAACTCCATTATCTGAACACATCTGCTTTCCAGATGTCAGTAAGCTCTGCACTTGGCTCCGAGGTGCAAAGTTATCTGTGCTATTGGTGAATAAATAGACCGGAGAGAATTAAATAGAGTTCATACTGGCTGTATGTCAGTTTCATATTAGAAAAGATAAATAAAAATAAAATAAAAAAGTATAATAATAGAGAGAGGAGTCTTTGCACTGTTCAGGGTTATTGAATAATTTCATTTTTCCCATGGTTATTTGAAGCTGGAGAATTTTAGATACAATTCAAAGTTTGGAAAGGATAGGGTCTCAAATATACTATGTGATTAATAGTGTTTATTAAATTGACACAGTTTGATTTTCTTACATAATTAAATTGAATTAGGGTAAAAGAAAACATTGAAGTTGATGAACATCTTTCACTGCTGTTTTATGCCACCATTTTCCTCAACTTGTGACTTTCTATTACAAAGAATGATTACATTCAGAATTTGATATCTAAGTTTATAAATGCAATGTGATATTTCTTAGTACCATTTAATGACAAATTAAACTTATTAATCATTACTAAAGTCACTTTCTTAACTATAGTGTATCTGAACAAAATTTGTTTTTAACTCAAGTAATCTTATATACTTAGAAACCCAGGTTATATTTCCCATGTGACTTCTCTTTTATGAAATAAAATTGACTTCAAGTTACATAATGAAAATCATTAAATGAAATAGAAAACAACCTTCCACCGCTTATCACCCTTTTTAATGAAGAGTGTTTCCTCTTCCCTGTCTTTTCTAGCTTAATATGCAGATTTTCTGAAAAACCTATAATCATGACTATGGCATTGGTTCAGTTCTTTTTTGCAAGATGTCATTGTCAACATTTTCATACATAGTGGAAAGCTGACAGACTTGTGTAGTGAACATAGGTATGCTCACTACCTGGACACAATTGTAAGACTATTACTCTACTTGCTTTATAACATGACTATATATGTTCTTATTTATCTGTTTGTCTGTCTGTCAACCTGCCTTCTAAGGGTCCAATTTTTGGATATTTTCTATTCTCATTTTATACTATGTTTCTTTTGACCATATTATTTTACTAAACCATCCTTTGCAATATTGCATAGGAAAGGCTTTTTAAAAATAAACAAAGTTTTGAAAAGGTATTAAAAATGATGGATTTAAAAATGATTACATTTACTTTTTGATTATACTTAATAAGCATTCATTGAGAACTCATTATATACCAGTCACCATTAGGGGCTATGACTATTTAGGTGAATAAAATACCTTGCTTGCCCATCAGGAGTTCACTAATGGTAGGGAAGACCCCGTTTAATTTTGTTTTGTATAAGGCAATAGGATAATCACACCAGTAGAGGTGTGTACAAGGGGCAGATAGAGTACAGAAAAGGAAATCATTAATCCTGTCTGACTGACCACAGAGGACTTCAAAGAAAATCTAACTTAGAAACTGCAAAGGCCTATAAATCTGAATCCCCAACCAAAGAGTAGTCTGTACCCCACCTGGTCTCTGTATCATTCTCTCTGGGTGAAATAACTAAAGTTGTCTCAAGAATCCATCAGCCATATTGTTGAGGAAGGGCAGCTCAAACACCAGCTGGTGAATTAGCGTTTGTCTCAACCCATCAATAGGGGGGAATATTATTGCCATTGTGGTGGGTTTAGATCGTGACAGAGAACATGAGGCTGGATAATGAGACACAATGGAGAAGTTGCTAAGGGACTTCTGGTAAAGTTTTCCTTATTCCTTAAATGTGACATTTGGGAAAGACCTGAATTTGTGATGTATGGAACTTGTAACTGGAACTTCCAGTCAGGAGTGTGCTTGTTTGCTTTGCACTGAGTTTGTAATACCTAGTATGTTTGTCTTAAACCTAGTGGCACAGGAGAGGAATCTGAAATGATGGCCATTGACCCAGCTGATTTTGCCCAAACTGGAATGCCAGTGATCTCCAGATAAAATACTAAGTCCTTTTGCTATTCCAAATACTTAAATCTGCACTGGTATTCAGTTATTCTACTGAAACTGTTACTTTGTTTAGGGGTAGATAAGAAGTAGGTGGTGGCCTCGTAGGTAGTAAGGCCCTGGAAACAGATGCAGAGGAGGCCTGTTTGTGGAAATACTAGGGGCCCCTGAATGTTTACTGTTGAAAACCCAAAACAGGGAGGGTTGATAGAGGCGATGGTTTTATATGTTTTTTAACAGGGTAAGTTGTAGAGCCAGAATGCTTCTTAGAGGCTAGCGTGGCATGACTTTGTCTCAAGTATGTTGACCATATAATCAGGAAAGACCATCAGCCCCCAGAGAAGGGTGTCATACTGGGTGAAGTGCGTGTGACAAGGGATTTTAAACATATCCTACTCTCATGAAAATAACACCCTTTTATCCTCATGATTTTCTTTAATTTGATAAGTTTACTGTTAGTATGCATTTAGTGCCAGGATATAAAACATGAGATCAATGACTCAGTGATTTATTCCTCAAAGGAGAGTCCTTTATTATCACATGAGCCCTCTCCCATCAAGAGGATTCTGATTCCTAACAGGCCTATAAGACAGTAACGTTTTCTAAGGCTGTAAATTCTGATGGAAACAGAAACAGACTTGTGCACCTTTGTTCATCAGAGCACGAGATGGATTCAAATCAACAACACGTTGGACTAGCAGCCAAATAGTTTGACCACTGCTCTGCCAGGTCTTCATTTATGATAGTAAGCCTGTAAAGCTGTTTCAACTCTACCTTGTTAATACCAGGGTCATATGCATACTGAACACTGAAAGATACTTGAGAACAACTTTCTCTAATGCAAATATCATAAGTAGGTAGGGAAAGGTCATACCTTAAGACCAGATACTTGACCTATTTGGGGTTATCCTAGCCAAGTTACTTACTCTTCGTTTTATTCTGCATCTGAAAAAAAGCAAGGGTTGAAAATAATATCCTTTCTTAATGACTTAGTGAAATATTTATGCAAACAGGCTAGAAAGTAATATTAGTTTTCCCACCTTCCTATTGTTTTTCATCATCTGAAAAACCAAAGTGGAACAAAAAATTCACTGCCATCAAGTCAATTCCATCTTCCATGACCTCATTGAACAGGGTAAAAATGTTACTGACAGTATCCAAGACTGTAACTCTTAGCTGTAACCTTAGGTATAATTTAGAGTCCTGTCTCTCTCATTGTGCTGGTGCATTTTTGAACCATTACACTATTGAGATTCCTTTTTCTTCTGATTGAAAATTATTGGACAATGGGTGACAATCAGAGTAAGGATTTTGACCTGGGGGGAAATTTAAGCCTCTGGTCTGAGCATAACTGGGCCTTGCTTGGTGCTTGTGAGTGGACACATCCTTGGGGGGTGGTAAACATGTTCATGTGGATTCCCATGAAGTGATAGTCTTTGAGATTCTCAGGTGGGTCTCTGAGGAGTGAAAGCTGATAATGCATTCAGCTGTAAACCGAAAGCTGCATGTTTCAGTCTACTCGAGTCCCCTCAGAAGGAACACCTGGTGGTGGGCTTTCGAAAAAGAAATGGATGAAAACCAAATAGGATATACTCACATTCTGACAGATATGTCGTCACCATGTGTCACATTTGACTTGATGACAACTTGTGGGGCATCTCAGTAATCATAAGAGTAACATCCGGCAGGAACACAGGCACACATGTGTTGGAAATCAGGATTCACATTTTAAATATTCTATACTTTAATGGAGTGAAGGGATCTCTGCCGCAGTATGGACTTGCTACAGATTCTTCACGTGTTGTTTGCATTTGAATCTCCACAGCAAGATTTTTGAACAAGTACAAATCCAAGTACAGTGATCATTCAACCCTACTCCCAGGATCAGTATTCCAAATCCTAGCATTCGATATTTATCTCATTCTCTATCAAAACTTTCTATTATCTGGGTGTCTAGGATGAAATGAGAAGATTGGAGAAGGTCTTTATCACTGAGCAAATGTGAAGAGCTTTTCACAATTTTCTCACTACACAGTATTTTCCTTCCACGGAAGACATAAAGCAGAAAGTCCAGGTGACTTGACTATGGTACTGCAGACCATATAGCTGTCAGAAGTGGAGAGAGAAAGTGGATGTGTAAGAGAGAAAATTTAAATGGGGCACTTTCATTCCTGGAGTTGTCCTGAAGTCACTCTGCACCCAACACATCTGCTTAGAGCTGAGTAGATTTACAATTCAGTACTTAGGTAAAGGAGGAAAATGCATGCTTACTCCAGGAATCCCACATACTCCTAAGAAAAGGAGCAAGCAGGAATGCTGGCTTTTTCTGCCGACACGGGATGCCAAGTGCTGAAGCTTTTACTGTGCAGCCACTTGGTTGGGTTAGCTGAACACACACATGTGGAATAAAGGGGGTGACTGCATACAGAGAGAAATCCTTGGGGCATGAGAGTGTGGCATTTTTGTTTCTTGAATGCCTAGGATATAAGGAATGTTGGGTCCGCTGGGGGCGCGGGGGGCAGCAAGGAAAGATCTTATCCCCTTTTTAGTGTCTTTCAATTTCTATCAATTATGAACACCAACCCAAAGACCACCCTAAGATGCTTGCCATTAGCGGTTTACTGAAAAGAGTAATCAATACCTTTTGCTTGTCCTCTCTCTGTGTCTCCTAAAATCTTAATTATCTTTTAAATATCATTCTTTAAAAGCAAAAAAGAAGAGCATTTCTATTTCCCTTTAAAATTGTCTTTGCTGTTAGGGGTTGGAAAGTCAGTTCTGATTCACGCCTGTCCACAATGCAAAAATTGTCATTTTGGTGTGGTAAAATTAGAGAATATAATTATTTAGAGAAAGACTAGAGGAATGCAAATGCTGTCCTCAGAGGTGAGTAGACCTAGATGAAAAATATGCTTAGAATTGATGGGTTTCATAGTTTGTAGTTTTTTGCTTCATAATGGGTTTTATGATTTTGTAGCGACATTTCTTTAACGACCTTTGAACTGGCTTTGGTAGGGTGCACCTTCCCATAGTCTTTGAGCCGATTCCAACCCATAATGGACCCATAGGGCAGGGTACAATTTTTCCAGAGGACTTCTGAGAATACAGAGGAGTAGAAAGCCCCATCTTTCTCCCAAGGAGTCGGTCATTGGTGGTTTCCAACATCCAACCCTCAAATAAATGATATCTTTCTTCTTATCACTTAAAAAAAAAGGATTTTGCAATCGATTTGTTCAATATAATCATTTTTTTAAATATTTTTGACTGCTGCTTTGCTAAATACTTCTGGGGATGAGACCATCTGACTCTACTGGCCAATTACTGTCCTCCTCCATCTTTGGGAACCTAGCCCCTCTCAATCTGATTTGACTTATCAACTTGGCTTCAAATATTTACAATGTAGTGGATGTAACATCAATGTCAACAACAACCCCACAAAAGTGAGTGTGTGTGTTTCCGCCTCTCTCTTGCTGCTCACATAGCATTTCCTCAGGCATATCTCGACAGGAAAAGAAAGTCTAGATTGTATGGTCTGTGTAGATTAATATGAGAACTCTATATTTTTGTCTTCAATTTCTCATAGATATAAGAGCATTTATCCTTAGGGAACAATATTTTTGTATGTATTTTGGGTGCCTCTTTTCTCCCTATTTCTTAGGTCAACTATATTATAAAAAATATTGCCTATAGCATTGTTCTTCTGTGCTTTCTCATTTCCCACAGTGGGTTTGAGGTGGCTTTTTGGTTATTTAGTAAAGAAATTAACTCTACTCCAGGTGATTGATTGTCTGAGATATACCCAAATTAACCTAAAACCTAAATATGCAATGACATGCCAAAATGTGCCAGATTGCACTGAAAAATACTGACTTGTGGGTGTTAAGCATCTAAGTATTAGTTACTCCGCTAAGTACTAAATTACCATATTGCATTCAAACAGTTGAACTAAACATATTTGCTTTGCTTAGGAAATGGAGAAAATAGTTCTCACAACAGGCTTTTGAAATAAGAACATCAATTTTTATCATGCAAAGGTACAACTTGATTTACACATGTCAAATCAGGGATGGAGCCTAGACCTCTACGCAAGCTTTATGATTCAGAATTTATGCGCTAAAACAACATGCTTTAACGCCTAACAGCATGCCCTTTCCAGATATTTGAGAGTATGAAATATATTCTAGGTTTTCACAATGCTAATGAGGATGTGAAGAATACAGAAGGATGGCTGAGCAAAGCTCCAAGCTTCTAGATAAACACGGAAAAATAGAATATGCATGCTGCTCAACTATTCATCAAAAGCAGGATTGAAGAAATATTTATGGAAGACTGTGTGACACAAACAGAGAATCTCACTTCTTGCATTTTTAATTCTTCAAGTGTACTTGGTGGAATATGAGTCCTACAGGGATTGTCACAAACCAGCTTCCCTGGATTGTTGAGCCTGTGATGAATAGGAGGCAGGATCTCAGAACAAATCTGCACATGGGAAGAACTGAGAGAATCTGGGGAGAGGAGGAAACAAAGCAGAGACATGATTATGTCTGAAGTATTGCCTTAGCCTGAGTTCACTTATCTCTCCGGATTGTGAACCTTCATAAAATATGCACACCATGAAACCAGACGAGCAGCCTGTTGTATTTCCTGGATCCTTTGCCTCCAGATTAACTCTGATGGAAGGGTGGAACCAGTCAGGTGGGTAAATGTTTAAAAAATAAGCCTTCAGAAGAAAAATAAGATCAAGTGAAAGTCCTGATTTGCAACATGGGTCAGTTGTCATTGTGTCAATATTTGCCTGTGATTGATCCCAGGTTTATCAAGTGGGCGTCACTGGATATTGAGGATTGACCATGTGATCAATTCATGCTGATATAAGCTGAATCCAGCATGCCGGTGGCTATAACCTCCCAGTCATTTTTGCCTGAAGAAATGTATTTCTGAGTTTTCAGAGTGAGCACTCGCTGGAGCTGGAGAATGAGACACCACCCCAAAAGAGGGGATGAGGGAAGGTGTCTATAGTCTACAAATGCACCAATGATCCCCAATGGCTAATTTTAAAAGTCTCTGGAATTTTATCCTAAATAAATATATACATGTATCTTTGATGAAGAACACTTGAAAACTTTTTTTTCCACTTAAAAACTTTTATACACTTAATTTTGGTGTGGCATTTCTAGAAGATGACATTTGTGGAGGGGGATTGCTCAAATTTACTTTTTTAGCCACACTTATCATGTCTATCTACTCTTGTATGTCAGAAACCCACAATCGCTAGCACAGGGATACTTCTTTTGGAATTGTGTTCCTTACACAAGCTGCATCAGAGTCACCTAATGTTTTTTTCAAATTGTATATCCCTAGACCTTAACATGTTTAGACCTGGGGAAAAAATGAGGAGCTGTTGTCAAGGATTCAACTGGAAAGTAAATGTTTTGAGAATGATGATGGCAGCAGACATATAAATGTGCTTGACACAATGTGTGTATGGATTGTGATAAACTTTGTATGAGCCCCTAATAAAATGATTGATTTTAAAAAATGGTTAGTCAGAATTGTTTTGTCTTTGATAGGAGACATCATACCTCTAACAGGCACTTGGGTGGTTCTAACATGTTCTGAAGTTTGTGGACCTGGGTCATATGTTCTTAATCTTACAGCTTACACTGCTTCACCAAAAAGTTTTATATACTCTATTGAATGTTTTTCCCTGAATTTTTATTTGATTCCATGCAACCTACTATACATGGTAGCATGAATGAGTTGTAGAAAATGTGTTTGGGGATTTACTGTGAAAGTGACTGTCCTATACCTTAACTTGTACCTTACATCATTTGATCTGCCAAGTTGACTTACTCTAGACTATTAAAGATGATCCAGAAAACATTTGCTGTTTCAAAGGAAATGTTGAGGTCTTTTCCTATTATAATGGGAAATATTTCTCCATCTCTTACTATTGTTTACTGGATGGCTTGGATTCAGATTTGGGTTACCCTTAGCAGTTCAATAAATTGGTATGCCATCTTATGGTACAGTGGATTCATTGCAAAGGTTCGTCTATCCATAGTCTTTATAAATATCAACAAGTGACTGGGTGTGACTTTACTAACAAGGCATAAAGCACTCTCATGAGGGAGGTCTTCAGCTTTGCCATCCTGCTAGGTTTAAGGAGCCATCCCAGAAGTAAGTACAGATGATCTGATTGCCATCAGAAAGAACCAGGAGTGAACGTCGTTCTTTGGATTATGAAATTCCTGCATGTTAGACCTCATCAGTGCAGAAGACAGAACTGTGACATTAAGGATGGCAAGAAGTGGCAGCAGCAGAAACAGCAGCAGCAAGACCATGAGGCAGAGAAGGGGTCTAGAAAACTGTGTATCTTCTGGCAAAAAGTTCTGTTGCAGAGTGGATTTTCTCAGATATCAATCTGGGGAGGTATGCTTGCTGTCTCATAGAGCTAGATCTAACCACCTCCAGATTGAAGCTTACAGTGGAGCAGTGTGTCCTTGGGCATGTGTAAGCAGCGCTAAAGTAGTTTTGTAATACATGCTTGAGCACCACAAAGGCCAAGGTATTGAGTGGCCGGCGGGCTGAAGACCAAAGGCATATCTAAGAAGAGACACTCCTGATTCACTGTTGAAATGGATTAAGGAACCCACCAGAGGAGAGCTTGCCTCAGGGGAGGGATAGAGGTATCAGAAATGCTATGGAAGCAAAAAAAGGTGGAGACATGCCTAACCCCAACCTCATAGAATTGATGTTGGGCTGCTATTGAGTTTGATTGCCTTTCTCTCTTTTGGATTAGAGGAGGTCAGACACTGCCCTTACACTATCCTTACACTTGTCTATCACACCTGCATTTAAATCCCCCCACCATATTCCACAAGAATAATTATGCTATCAATAACTAGCATTTATTGAATAATTAATAAGTTGCTAGCTCCTTTCTTGGAGCCCTGGTGACAGAGGACACAGTGAATGCAAAACCGCTAGCTACTTCCTTGGAGAAAGGCGAGACTTCCTACTCCCAATGAAGACTCACTGTCTTGGAAACTCACAGGGACAGTTATGTTCTGCCCTTCTTTCCCATGGGTGGCAAAGAATTAGAGTCAACTCAGTGACAGTGAAGTGTCCTCTATGTTAAGCATGTTGCATATGGTACTCGACTAATATTCAAACACTCAATGAGGTATATGTTATGTTCCACATTTTACAAATGAGAAATATGAGCTTTAGAGAAGTCATAAAGTTTGCCCAGTTTA
Organism: Nesogale talazaci; assembly: GCA_004026705.1. Taxonomy (NCBI): domain Eukaryota; kingdom Metazoa; phylum Chordata; class Mammalia; order Afrosoricida; family Tenrecidae; genus Nesogale; species Nesogale talazaci. The sequence continues at coordinate 30,917 of PVJH01021826.1, forward strand.
TGAAAGTAGTCAGAAATGAGGAATTTGACCCTTGTTATATTTCCTTCTTTCATGCTGACGTACATTTAACAAACATAGCATGTTAATTTTGTAAATTACCACATATGATTCGAATAAAATATCTAGAAGGAGTGGATTGGGAGTTAGGGAAGCAAGTTGATAGTAAGTAAATAAGTAAGTTTATTTAAATATAGAATAACAGTTTAAAAATAACTTGTATGATCAATAGTGACAATGAGAGCAACTACTTATTATTTTCCTCATCTGACTTTTTTATTAGATAGAATACTTGACTTTGAAATGTTATATAGTTCTGTTAGGCAGGAAACAAACCTAGAGACTCTCCTGTATGTATAAGAAAGAACTTTAGATCAAGGAGTAGTATTATATGAAGAAAACCCCCAATCCAGTACAGTTAAGTTCATAAGTCTAACACTAATCCATCAATCATGTGGCCACTTGCAGTGATGCAGGATGTCAGAAGATCACAGTGTAGTGGGTGCAAAGTTGTGTGGATCTAATGGCAATGGCCAGATCACATGGCTAGAAGATCTTAGTGTGGCTCATTAACAGGAAGATGACAGCAGAGGGAGAGTGGAGGGGAGGGGAGGTACCCAGGAACAAGGAAGCACCAGCAGACTGTGTCCTGATTGACAGGGTAGAATCCACCCCATACTCTTTATTTATCATGTTGATATGAAACTAAGTAACTACAACAGTATTCAATAATTACTCTTCCTCTCTCCTTTGAAAAAGTGATGAACAATCAATGATCATATTGCTAAATTATCATTGAATAAATATTTACAGTCAGAAAGTCAAGCCTTGTTTAAATGTGTAATGTGTTTTCAATATATTGTTTATGGTACTTATAAAATGTATTTTTAAATGGAAAATTAAGACTTCTTTAACATTTTAATTAAACCTACATTATTTCAGAAGTGATAATAGTAATAACCTCAGAAATTTTATCACTTATAGTTGATGAGTTTTAGTTAGTTTACCAAGATTACAAGCATGGTGAAGTCAAAGGTGGAAATTTAAATCCAAAGCTATTTTTCATCTCAAAGTCATAAGCTTGCACATTACCATATCCCTGACTTTCTTTTAATATTGACTATACATGGAGAGCTTATACATTTTTGTCTTGGCAAACTTCAAGTAATTCAGAACCTGAGATTAGTATACAAAAAGTAGCATAGATGGAATCAATTTTAAACTAAAATAGAAATGTTTTAAGAGGATATATATGAGAAGCTTGAATAAATTATAATTATCTAAAGAATATTTCACACAGCTCACAAAATAAAATGAGATTTTTCCCTTTTCCCTTATGAGTAGTTTTTGTTTGTTTGACCCATACCCTTAATTGCAACAAGCTCAATGCAGATTCAGTATGAAAAGTAGGGAATATGTTAAGTTCTCCTAAATGTAATCTTTAGGGACATAACAATTACCACAGATTTCATTTGGTTGTTTAAGATGGTGATTATTATAATTTATGATAAAACATTCAGTAAATCACCTACTGATTAGGAGAGTTGGAGAGAAATAACTGGATTTTTCACAAAACAATTTTTATTCAATCATAAGAAGTATTTGTTCCTTAAAAAAATATCTAGGCCAAAAATGAAACTGTGTTTAGAAAGAGGCCAGAGAGTATGGTCTGATTTTATGAGAAAGAGTGTCTATTCGTTGTTGGTGATCTAGTCTTAATGACTCTTTTAGGTCAGCCCTGGGTGGAATGAGGTTACAGAACATATATCTATTTTGGCAGGTTTGCACATTAATGACACTGCTTTAGATAGAGGATAGTGGGAGAGAACAATAATGTTGATAAAAAAAACCTCTTCAGTCTTTTAAAGGAAGAGAAAAACACATAAGAGGAAATGTCAATGGACAGATTACTACTGAAAGAACCTTATTAGGACATCCCACGACGTGATGGGTGGACATGGTGAAACTGGGGTGACTCACTCACTTTCTTTGCCTCTTGAGAGACGCTGGTATTTGTGACTTGACTCTAAACATTAGCATATGTCAGAAAGGAAGGAATTTTGCAAGTGCAATTATGATCCCAAATCAGTTGATTCTGAATGAATTATAAGGTCGATTATTCTGGATGAGACTTTCACTTAGATTAAGTGAGCATCCTATGTTTAAGCAATGGTATTAGAAAGGTCTAGGAGAGGGTCCTTAAAAAGTAAGTGTGGATGGTCTATAGGAGATGAGAATCATCGCTAGTCATAGGGAATGAGAATCTCAGTTCTACAGTTGCCAGGGACTTAATTCCACCACCACATGAGCTTAAAAGACGATGGTGAGTTTCAACTTGCAGCTTGTTCAATACCTTGATGATATATTGAGCAGTTCTATGCAGAAGACTCATCTGGGACATGCCTAGACTCGTGTCCCAGTAAAATTGTGTTAGATACAAACAGATTGATAATAGATAGATGAATGGATAGATGATGGGTAGATAGATAGATAGTTAACTTTCTAACCGCTCAGTCATCATTACTTTTAGGCTCTGTGAACTTGATTGCAATTCATAGCAATTCCATATACAATAGAATGAAACACTGCCCAGTCCTCTGCTATCCAAACAATTATTGTGGTGCTACAGCAATTGCATTATTTATCTTGTTGTGGACCTCCTGTTTTTTTCCCCTTAGCCTCCATGTTGGCCTTCTGCAGAGGTTGGGCCCTCCTGATTACATATTCTGGAGATGACATCTTCTCCTCCTCTTTTTCAAGGAACATTCTGGCAGCACTTCTTTTTGGGGGAGGCATCACTGCCCCCTGGTGGTGGGAGTAGGAGGCTCAGCCTTGCTCCTGGAGAGCACTGCTGCATTTGAACCTCCAACCCAGTGGGCCAAAGTCCTGTGCACAACCACTATGCTACTGGGGCTTAGCCCCTGGCAGCACTTGTAAAACAGATTATTATTCTGACAAGATAAATATATATTTAATATTCTTTGCCATTTCTGCAGCTAATACAAACTATTTAAACCTGTTAATGCATAATTTTCCAGAGGAAAAAATAAGTAAAACATATCTTATTATGGAACTTGTGATCTCCTAGTCATCACTCACTCTGTGTCAGGTGTTTCCCAAATACATATTTGTTCTTATCTGCTGAGTTATCTGTAGTTTGTAGATGCCCTGTTCTTTTACAACTCAACATTTGTATGTGTGATGCCCTTTTTATTCAGGATTGCCCTTTCCTATTGTGCTAAACCTTCAGGATCCAAGTTGGATATATAGCTATTATTTTGATCTAGGAAGGATTTAGGATTCTACAATAATTGCTGGTTGGACCGTGTGATTACATGTGGGGAGAGGGAAACTGCAAGTGGAGACAGTATGAAATAGATTGAAGGAGAAGGAATGGCGGGAATGAGAAAGTCAATCTTCACCTGAGTTACTCTTCGAGTTTGGGGCCTGAGTTGAGTCTGTTGCTATGCATCAGAGATGATACATACCCCAGGAGGCTTTGAAGCATTGACACGCAGGTCCTAGGATTCTGTTAACCTTGCATATGCATATCCACCAGGCCCCCAAAAGAATTGGCCCTTGGTATCTGGGAAATTTGAACAGAGCAATGCTTGAAAGATAATCCTTCTGTTTGAAGAATATGTGGCTATTACATATGCCTTTGATAAAGAAAAGGAATAACAAAGTTTGTTCACTTTGTGAAAGACCTTGGGAGTAGGAATTGGAAATAGAAAGTTAAGAATTTCTTATTTTGATTAAATGAAGAAATAAGTGTATATGGTCTCACATCTATTTCCATGTCACAATACCTAGACACATAAACAAAACAAACTTACTGCCATTGAGACAATTCAAACTTCTAGTGACCCTATAGGACAGGGTAAAAACTACCTCTGTAGGTTTTTGAGACTGTAATTCCTTAAGGCAGGGTGTCAAACTGGTGACCAATGGGCTGTGAGGTAATTTTTTGTGGCCCACCATGATCAGAAATAAAATGGAAATAGAAATATATGTTCTGAAGAAAATAGCGCTTATTCTCTTGTTAAGCCTTTATCTACTGAAGATGAGCAAAGTCACAAAATCAAAGTGTCTCATTTTAAGCGTTTGACACCCTTGATTTAAGGGAACAGAAAGTCTTATCTATCTCCTGAATTGTGACTGGTGGTTTTCAACTGCGATTTTATGATTAGCTTATGATAACCAGTCCAATGAAAAAGTACTGTCCCACCAATTTCACTTGAAACTGTAAGAAGGCAAAGATCTAATAAAACTAACAGTTTTACCATCCAAGGGTAAAACCTACACAATGTTTTATCTTCCCAAATAATTCCATTGCATTTGTGAAAGTGTATGTTTTCAAAAACCATGTTTTAGTAGGTTTTTCTCCATTACATTACCTTATATTTTGACCATGTGTTTACATTGGTTTTACATTTTTACACTTGCCTTAAATGAGTTTTCATTTTTAAAAATTACATTTATATCAGCTCTGTCATCCAAATTGTGTGTCAATGTTCTGTTGTGGAATGTGGATTGTTGAATGGCTTGAAATTACTTTGTTCTGCTAATTTTCATGATCCCTCCCCAGTAAACAAGCAAGCGAAAGATGATGCTGTTTCTCTTCTTTAATCATGCTTACACCTGAATTTTGTTGAATTTAAGATGGCAAAGGTTTCAATTTGCCACTAAAAGTCAGATGGATTTTTTTTCCTGTTTTTCCATGGATTGTGCTTGTGTTTACAAAACAATGCTTCTGAGCTTTTGAAATTGTTCCTATCCTTTTTACTCCACTTTGATCAAGCCCATTTGATCCATAGCATTTCCATAAAGATTTTCAAAGACTGTAAATCTTTACAGGGCCAGATAGCCTCATCTTTTCCTATTGGACCTGTTGGTCAGTTTGAACTGCTGATCTTGCCATTAGCTAGTCAAAATTTACCCAATAATGACACCTGCGCTCCTTTACTAATCATGACATCAGATTTAACGAGGTATTTATAAACATCTAAGAAAACTACAAATACCCTAAATTACAGTTGAGTATGATGTCATGCTTTTATTCTTCTTAATTCTGTTTCTCCAAAGCCTAAGGCAGTTCACTTTTACTGCTCACTGCAGTCTCTAGTGATCAAAACTCACTTGAAGGGATCTAAAAACTACAATCTTAAAGGCCGGGAGAAGGAATCAATGAAGAGAAAGATAGATGGAGCGAGTCTAACCCAAACACCTATAAACTTGCATAACTGCAACCTCCAGGGAGGGAGCTGTAAAAATTAGTAGTCTTAACTGTCCTCCTCCCTGATATCCTCAACCACTGTTCCTCAATTGAATCCTACTGAGGGGGCAAAGTGAATTTTTGATTAAGCCAGTCTCTTTGCCTCTTGCTAGTATTGGGAAAATACACAGGCCTCTGAAAACAGCAAACAAAATGAAGACACAACTGATATAACTAAATATATCTTAAATGCTTATTTCCTGAGCTATCAACCTTCCTTATGCATAATCTATGAGCTATTCCTTATTGGTCTTATCAAATTCCAAATTCAGCATTTTTGTCATATGGATGGTTTTTCCACCATACTCACTATCATACTTCCTTGATCACAGGATTGGGACTTTCTGTTATAGCTTCTAACATCAGCATTGACTTTGCTCTAGGCCAGATCATATTCAGCGAGCTAGTGTCAAGAATAATAAATGATAAAATTAAATATATTAGCTCATATCAGAGTTAGGGGCTTGATTTGGATGTTTTCTCAATATTCAACTGCTCTTGTATATAAAGCTGTTTCTTATGCACATATAAGAATCTATAAATACATTTCTCTAGTCTACCCAGACAAGCATACTACAGAATACACCAAAATAAATAGATGAAAAAGCACAAAGATAGGGTTGAAATTATCAAAGAAGATTATAGTAAACCATGATGACAAGTTAAAAAAGATGCTGATTTCAGCATATTATCACTTAGCAAATTGTGTGGAAGTACTGGAGGGCCTCAATTCTTTAAAATAATTATTACTTTCTATTTCAATTGGTGTTTTGTGTACTCAGGATTTGCTTTTCCATGACTCTATAAAGTAACATTGTCTAGGATATTCAGTAGATAATATCCTAACTCATACTTCATGAGTATAAGATTTTATGCTAGACTACTACTCAAGGGGAAAATGATGAGTCCCATTCATCTCTGCGCTCTCACCTTTACCACATCCCTCAAGAGTGCTGATACTTGGAATTATTTGTTCAACCTAAACACTTTTATCTCGATATCCTTTATTTTGAAACAAATAAATCCACAAAATTGGAGATTATTGAAAAATTAAAACTCACATATTCCTTTACTAGAGTTTCTAAATATTAATATCTTCCACTATTTTTTATTTATGTGATCATGATGTTTTCCTCAAGAATCACTTGAAATTAAGTTGAGGGTATGTCAAACTAAATTCAATCCTAACTTTGGTATTATGTATCTTCTAGGAAGATACATTCCATAATGTCATTATTTTATCCTTTAAAAATTATATCATAGTATAATCTAGCTAATATTTCCTGTTTCCTATCTTTACTGCCTTTTATCTAGTATCAAACCAAGTGTCAATCATTGCCCTTGGGTATTGTCTGTACTTAATTGAGTTTAATTTGGAGCAAGAGCATTGTTTGTGCCTACTACTTTGACTTTAGCATGCTTGTCTTGTATAATGTTTCATAAGAATCAATAAAAATGGCTTTGTAAGATTATGCTCTATGTAAGATGACTCACAGTGGAATATTGTATTTTTAGTCCCTTTGTTTGTGGCCCTTTCCTTCTCCTATTTCTCAGGACTTACTCTCCCTCCTTTTCCCTCCTCTGGTCTCATTGTAACCTTCAGTGTTTGCTTCTTTTGATGTGGAAACTTTTCTTTTTCCTTTTTTTTTTTTTTTTTTTG